>JANTPZ010153809.1:6534-19557 GCA_025593235.1 Vachellia pachyceras | reverse complement strand
TGGCATCGTTAAAAGAAAGCTCAACATCTAGGGAAGCCTCCATGGGACTTTAAGTGCTTACTGAAATCACTCTTTTCCTCCGTTGCAGTGGGCAACGGAGGCTACTCACCGGACGTCGCCTCGGAGGCGAAGAACAAAGAGGCACAGATTTCAAGTCAGAGCAAGCTATAAGCTCTTTCACCAATGCCTTGCTATTGATTGATCTGATTGAACATGAATGTATATTGAGTCGTAGAAATAAGAAGTGATTTTTTTTTGTATTTTTTGATTTTTGTTTGGGAAAATTGAAAAAAAATTATTATTACTTCTCTCTATAAGGATTTAACGAAGCTTTACCCTCCGATAGCAATATGTTTATTTTCATACATATTTTTAAAATAATTATGCAAAGAGATTTTTTTATTTTTTATTTAAAACTTGTATTAAAAACAATTTTGAAAACAATAAAACAGAAAAACATGCTCCATTTCTGTCCTTAATTGCTATGAGAAGTTTGAATTTTGTGGCAGTTTTAGCTAACACCCTCATTCTTATTATTTGAGACTTCGTATGATTCGTGGGTTCATCGCATATAATCTACACGATCAAAATTTCCTCCTATAGTCAACAAAATGCTTTTGATATAAAAAAAATCAATTATTATATTTAATATCTTGAATACTACTTCATTATAACTCAATCATTAAATTAAGGACTTCTTTAAAAACTCTTTTCAAAATAGCTTTTACAGATTTTGAGGTAAAACTTAGGTTTTGGAGAATAGATTTTGAAAAATAGTTTTTACAGATTCCGAGGCAAAACCTAGGTTTTGAAAAGTGATATATGTTTGGGAAGTTATTAGTTTTTACGGATTCCGAGGTAAAAAAGTGGATAAGAAAGAGGAAAGAGAAAGAATGAAAAGTAGGAAAGAGAAGAAAAAAAGTAAGAAAGATGAAAGAGAAGAAAGAAAAAGTAGGAAAGATGAAAGAAAAAGAATGGAAAAAAGTAGGAAAGAGGAAAGAGAAAAAAGGAAAAAAGTAGAAAAGATGAAAGAGGAAAAAGTAGAAAAGAGGAAAAAGTAGGAAAGAGGAAACCTAGGTTTCAAACTGAGGTTTTGTAACCAAAATAACTTTTAAAAAATTTTTTGTATTTGGTCAAAATCTAGATTTTGGGTCAAAACCTAGGTTTCAGGTCAAAACCTAGGTTTTGAAACCAAACCTAGGTTTCAGATGGGTTTCCAAATAAGCCCTCAGTTCATTGAATTTGGCTGTTCAAATTGCAGAACTCTACGATGCCAAAATTGATTACACTCACTCGTTACAGCTTATGTACTGTCACAGTATATATATATGATCAAATAGAAACTGAGATTTATTATTATTTGTGTGTAGAAAACAACAAAGCTATCGCTCCTCGGCTGAATCGAGAATATGTCTAACCCATTAACCATTGAATATTAAAAAACAAGAAATGTTTATCAGATTTTAAAAATGGCCTTGAAATGTTGGCATATATTGCCCTGGAGATGAGCAGTCTTGTTAACGGCGATGATCCTTCATCAAGTAATAAACCATCGCTGTCAAGCCTGCCAAAAGAATTTCAAAGAGAGATTAGCAAGAAATGTGGTGGATCAACCCCAAATAGGCTCTTTCGTGTCATCAAGAAGTCTGTAACCAGAACAGATGTGAGTAAATCACACTGTAGGCTTTCGCTTCCACGCAACCAACTTAATGGTTTTGAGTTCTTGGAAGATGCCGAGGCCACACTCGTCAGGAACAAACAGGCCATTCAAGTGTTGTTGGCTCATAAACCAAGAGACGAAGATGGGGAGCCTCTTCCTCTTGTTGAGACGATGCTAAATTTTGGACAATGGAATTTACATATCAAACCAGATGATCCTAGGAGACAAAGTCCACAATATGTACTGAGGAATGGCTGGAACAATATAGTTTCTCAAGACCAACTCAAAGAAAACACATAAATTGAAGTCTGGGCATTTAGAGATGTTGAAAACAGGCTTTGCATGGCACTTGATGAGCTTGCACCATGAAACGAGGCAGCAAGTTAGAGCTATAGAGCATAGAATAGAATCGTTCAAGATTTACTATTTTCTCGGTTTCTACCATTTTCTACATTGTTTCATTTTAAATTTATTATGAATAAAAATTAGTTTGAAATTTATGCAATAACTTGTACCCATATGAATTTATGCGAAAGGAGCACAAGGAGGCCAAAAAAACCAAAAGATATCATACACAAAAACCCAAATTTAAAAAGAAAGAAAGAGGAGTAGAACGAATGAATTTCTAAAAGAGACGAGATGAAGAAGGAGAAGGAGAATATGGAGGGTGTCACTGGGGGAGTAGAACCAATAACCTTTGTCTCAAATTTCCTGACCAAACCAGCAATATCCCTCATGGTGGTGTTCATCACACAAATTAAAGGGGTCTTCTCAAATGTGACCTGTGTTGAATTCCGAAGCAACCTGCAAGGTTCTCTCTTCTCTGCTATGGTTCCAAGGCAATGGTAGTACATGATCTTCCCTTTTGTGTTGCGAGTCGTCTTCCCTTGTATGTTCTCTGACATGTGAACTCCTGGGGCAAACAGCCTCCGAGGTTGAGTAAAAAAAAACATAACATGCCAGAAATTTGTTCATGCCAGAACACAACAAATTTGAAAACAAACCAGAAAAAAACAGAGAAGCTGGAAAAGTAATCAGATCTATGACACAAAAGGGAGAGAAAATGGAAGCACTAAGGAGCATAATCAGATCTGGGTGTGAGAAACAACATGAAAAAACAAGAGAATTAACAGGTGCAAAGACAAAAATATAAGGATAAGTAGGGAATGAAAATGCGTACCACTAGTTCCTCTTTCTTTGTGATGAGAACTCAGTGGCGGTGGACGAAGGATCCTGATTCAAGGGTTCAAAATAAGTTGAATTTATTTTTAATATGTTTTGAGAAGAATTTAAATAAAAATTTAGTTTGTTCAAAATTAGTAAATGAGTGGGTGTAAAATAATTCATATTGTACTAATATATACCTAATTTTCTGGAAGTCAGGGGTACCGCTGAATCCGCTTAACTGTACCTAGGTCTGCCCACGTAGAAGACGACGATTGCCGGCGACAATGACTTCGTAGATCCAACAGAGGAGGCTATGCGGCTAAGAGGAGACGGGAGAAGACGACAACGTGCAGAGGAGGTTGTGCCTCTAGGTATCTAACCATTAGACCTGCAGATGGATTATATCTTTGATTGAGCTTACAGATTAGGCCTCAGACATGATCAGTTCAAGTCAGTTTTTCAAATATAAACGGGAACTTGCTTATCTTCTTCTGATTTAGGGAGAATTATACTAGTACTATTTAATGGATTTAATTATTAAAAAGTTTCAATGACATATGAAAAGTGTAAATATTATTTCTTACACGATAACTCTCATTGTATGTTTCTCACTTTACTACTGCAAATAGGGATTTAATGTCTCCTCTCATGTTCATTTTTAGTTAGTTCGTTTTTTAAAATGAACATGATAATTAGAATGTCAAATTTTATAATAGATGGACGTGACAGCTTATGATGTCACGTTTATGAGCAAGTGAAAACATGAAGGCTATCATGTTTATAAATAAACTTGTCATTCAATTTTGGGGTAATTAAATCATTTTTTCGAAATCTTATAGTAATTCCCCTTTAATTTATACTTATATTACCGACTATGTTGTGTCTTGTGAAATGGACATCATAATTTAGTGAATCAATATTCATATTGCCTCACATCTTCTTGATTCTTAGTATGACTCATTTGCTCATGGGAGAAAATTAAGGGTTTTTAAATTTTATAATAAAAGCACTTCTATACATGTATATAACCTGAAATTGTCAAAATTTATTAGACCTGTAGATAGATCATGGGTCCGTTTGAAAAAACGGTAGAGAAGTACTTTTACGTAAGTCGAGATAAATATGTGGAGGAAATTGTCTCATTTTACAAAAAAACACTGTTGAATATACTTTTAGGTGAGAGTTAAATATTTCCAAACAAGCAACATATCTCTCACTGAGGAACTTGCTTATCTTCAATAAATCAACTAATTGTACATCTGTCGTTATACTGATATTATATTCAGTTCACACGTAGAATTCTCTGCAGAAATTATATATACATATAACTCCATCTTCATGTTCTTCTTAGCCTTAAACTCTGATAATTAATTATGAGGTCAAGAACTTCAGCCATACTAATCAATCAATAATAATTATTTATATATACGAAGCGTTCTGGAAAATTCTCCACATCTGGCCTCTTTATATGAATCGGTCAATCACATCACATCACATCACATTATTAGCCAATAATCACACTATTATTCTTCAATTTTTTTACCAATTCTTACACTTTACCTACACACGTGTGTGCGTGTGATGACACGTTTACTTTTGGACAATCTGTTTTTCGATCAAGGCCACCAATATGGACACAAACTCTTTGTACGTTTGTCCTTTTCTTAAAAAAATAATTAAAGTTTGTGTTTTCCATGACGTATGATTTTAAAAAAAAAAAAAGTTTACACAACAAGATTGGCCTTGTTAGATTTCGTTTGTGCGTGTAACACGTGTCCCACAAAATCCACGTGTAAAAATGTTAGAGACAAAAGCAAAAAATGTATATGTTGTATAAATGTAAAACTTTGATTCATCATTAAACAAAAACTCATTTGAAACTATATGATCAAAATTCTAATTCCAATTCATAAATTATAAGGAGCTAACTCCTTTAATTAAATCCAATCAACTCTCTCTCCCCCATTGAACATTTTCAGGGAAATTTACCATCAGGTTTCAAATAAAAGAATTAATAAATAAAATGTTTTAAATATTGATAAAATTACCATTATGTCCATCAGTAGTTAGTCTGGTTGTCATTAACAACCTCACCAGCCGTCAATAACAACCAAACCAGCTACAGTTGGAACCTGATGATAATTTTACCAATCTTTGAGACATTCTGTTCATTAATTGAATTACTTGGAACATGATGGTAAATTTTCCATAATGCTATATCTGTACTTGTATTTGTCTCTCGTGCATTGTACCTGGCCCAGGCTTATTTCTTCCTATTGCTTTTGTTTTTGAACTATTTCTTCCTTGCTTAATCCTATTTTCTTGTCTATATTATCTGTAGAATGTAAAACTTTTTTGTAATTCAAATTACATTATAAAAAGAATCCTATATTTAGAATGAGAGACTCTTATACCCCTTGCCATTAACAACAGAAGTTTCAGTATCAAGAAAACACAAACACACGTACATGGGTTTAGCATATTTCTCACAAAAAAATACACCAAAAATACTTTATTAGTAGGTGCAAAATGACAACTGAGACAAGGTGTCTTTTATGAAAAATGTCACGAAATCACATCCAAAGCATTGTAATAATCGCCCAAAAAAAAAAGAAATTAAAGGGGGGAACTCCTAATAAAGTATATGCAGGCTAGCAGCTCTCAAATAATTAATTTTAGATTATAAATAGTAATAATAATTTATTTATTTTTCTACTGTCCACCCAAAATTCCACTCAGAGCACCACTCAGCACAATGGTCGCCGCATAGACCAATAAGCTTGGGGGAGCCACGTCCCATGCAACTGATCCATTTGGTGGAGGCGGCGATGTTTCATTCGACGAAGACGACGGGTTTGAAGATCCTGGGGGGCTCGTCGAAGGTGTTCCCGGTGAACCCGGAACAGATGACGGAGTGCTCGCCGGAGGTGCGGGCGGCGACGACCCTGGAGTCGATGTCGCAGGAGACGGCGATGGCGACGTTGGAGAATAAGCTGGAGTATTGGCAGGGGACGGTGTGGGTGATGTCGTTGCCGGAGCCGGAGCAGACGCCGGTGTTGGGTAGGAAGGCACATTGGCCGGTGTAGGGGAAACAGCCGGAGGGATGATCGCCGGAGCTGGCGATGATGGAGATATCTTCGGTGATGGATAAGGTGAAACCGCTGGAGCTGGTGGCGATGTGGGAGGTACCATCGGTGCAGGGTGTGGTGAAACCGCCGGTGACGGCTGATTAGCCACCGGAGGTTGAGAAACAGGAGGCGGCGAAAAAGGGAAAGGAGGTGGTGCTAAAACCACAACGATCAATTTCTGACCCTTTTCACAACAATCATCAGTTCCACTAATAAAGTAAAAAGGTCCTGATCGATCAAACTTAAACACTGAATCACCATCTTCAAATTTATTGATGGGATTTGTCTTATTGCATTTATCATAACCCTCCCTGTTCACCACCAAAACCGAATTCGATCCCTTGCTGTACTTAAACACTACAATAATAAAAAACCCAGAATTCTCGAATCAGTAGCATGAGCAAAAAAGAAAAAACTTTAAAGGCTTGACTTTTCCTATCATAAATGAACCATGGAAAAGCAACAAAAGGATAAAAAACAGAGCGCTTACCTATAGTGTCATTGACCTGAAACCTGTTTCTTCCAGCCCAGTGATTGTAATCCTCAGAAGGATTCAAAACCCAACCATCTCTTCCACCTGCGTAGAACACATACGCTTGAGAGAAGTAAGAGAGAAGACTGAGCAGAACGAAACAGAGACAATACTGAGGTCTCTGAAACTCCATGAAAATGGAAGAAGAACAGGGGAAATCTGAAAACAGGGTATATGAATATGGATATGTTACTCAGTTACTGTGTATTGAGATGGCGTTTTCAGGCAAGAGAGATAAGAGAGGGATAATGAAACTGAAGGTGAGAGGAGAGTGAATTTAAAGAGAGGGGCTTGGGATTTTTGTAATAATTTTTTTATTTGTGAGAAAGACCGTTGCTGATGCAGGGGAGGAACATGCGTGTCAAATGAGGGAGTATTATGTGGGAAGATCATGAGCCGTTGACTATTTGGTCAAATGAAGAAGGTGAGACGTGGCGAGATCTTGGAGGAGTAACGTTGGGATTTTGGTTTCATTGTGGTTGAATAATACGTTTTTCAATGTGGGTATTAGTATTAATTAAGAAGAGTTTTCTTGAGATGGTTAGGGTCATGCGTGATGATGGGCTGGATTTGGCTTTGGTAAGAAGAAAAACTTGAATATGATTTTTCAATATGGGGAAGATCTTGAGACCTATTGAATTTGGAAATCTCTAAAAGGCTCATGGACAAAATGACCATTAAAAAAAAAAGTACGAATCTATCGTTTCAAATTGATGTTGAAATGATTAAACTGGTGGATAACTTTTTGAAACTCAGTGATAACTTATGCAATGATTTTAGCAGCATTCTTACTTAGGCGTGATCCCTTGTTCTGATTTGGTTGATGATATTACTTAATATATTAACCAATTTTGTAAATGAAATGACAACTTATGCAATTATTTTAACAACATCCACATTAGGGTGTAGATGTTCTCATTCTAATTGGTTGACAACATTCTTAACATATTCATCACCATTTTAAACTTAGTAACAATTTGACAACTTCTACAGTGGTGTTACATTATTGAAAGTAAGTTTAATTTATTTCTTAAATATGTAAATGATATATTACTACATTCTCTTTCATATATCATTTTGTCTAATCATAAACTTATAATCTTTTAAATATTTTCAAATTTAAAAGGTATTTTTTTAGATATTTCCCCTTCAATGTATCCATCTAGCGTCTACTAGGATTCCGAAGGAAACATTGGCCGAAAAAGATTAATATTGGGAAGAATGCATAACAAATTGGGTCATATCCAAGCCATTATACCCGATTTAAACCTTGAAGTCACTGAGTTGACTCGATGCGAATATGTAAAATTTAGTGTGCTATATATGTGGAGGTTAATTAATTAATCCAAGTTGATATTTTTATTTTCCTTCGGAGCAGTCCAGGTTAATTTATACGACGAATATTCTGCCTTTCGAGTGATGTTACATTTTTATTGATTGCACATAACCACATGGTATGTGAATCATGATGATGAAAGATGAGATTTTTGGGCTATAAAAATTGAGTTTCACAATTCAAAAATAGAGATTAAGTTACAACTGAGTCAAAATTATATGGATAACAAAACTTTAATTTTCCTTTTATATATATAAAGTTAGGAAACTAATGGAGATGAAGTTATTCTAAGACAAAGGATTGACTTGATAACAAAAAATGTTTGGGGCCAACTGTGATATTTTATTTTAGATTAATATATTATAAACACTTCTTAAGATAAATATAACTATATACAACAATTAAAAGTTAGATGATTAGCTATGATAACAAACCTGTCAAAAATTTATTTGCCTATATAGTCCTATAAGTATGTGGAATCAATGTGTCCGATTGTTCATTTGGTCAAAGTTAAAAAAAAACTCATTTTTGACACACTCAATATCATTTTCTTGACAAATTTAATAAGTTTTTGATAACTTTTTGGGCAAAATTTCAACTTCATAAAGTCAACTGTATCAAAACGAAACTGAGTTTTTGAGTATTCAAAACGATTTTTACCAAAAAAAAACTTATATCAAAACGACGAATTCAACAGTTTTTGAGTCCAACCAAACGCAAATTATTATCTTTGAACTCTCTTTATACTCAGTTGCTCCTATTTTAAAATATATTTATAGAATATTTCACATAAACTAAAAAATATTTTAAACTGCATCAACGCTAACTTAAAATGCAACATTTTTTCAACTTCATCTCTATTTAATATACTTTATATTCTTTTGAGAATAAAATCAAAACAATAATACATAATCGTTGAAATTATACATTCAAATCAAAAAATTAATGACATAAATTATAAATAGAATAAAAAATCTTTCTCTCTTTACTCTATAAATTGGAGCGAGAGGTGTGGCCGTGTGGGATACACAATTCAGAGCATACTTTGATTCCGTTTCTTCTTGTTCTGCGACCGTATATTGGCATATTGCATTAATTGTCTCTTAACTGTTTGATATAGCGTTTTGTCCTTTTTCCCCTTTCGTTTACATATTTATGTATAGCGTTTTGCGTGGGGGTGAAACAATTGTTTTTTGTGAATTAGGAATTAATGTTGGCTTTAATATTTATCGTGTGTGGATGACTTTGCATTCTTTTTTTAAAAAAAAACAGGTTCTATGTGGGCATTCGCCCTTTGTGGTTGTTTTTTTTCCTTTAATTTGGTACAAGTTTTCTCTTATTGAATATAATTCTATTAGAAGTGTTGACGGAAATTAAATATGAGTACATTGAGCATAAAAAGGGTTTGGGGTGCTTTAATATGAGATTTTGAATTTAAGTAGGTATGAAAATAAAAAACAACCCTGACAGAGTTACTCCCGGTTGAATCTAATAACATGTAAACTAATGAGATCGTTATATACCAAAACACAATGACCGCGTTTATTTATTTAATAGATCTTGCAAAGTCCTATTTTTTTACGTTTTTCCTTTGCCTCTTTGTTCAGGAGAGCAACACAAATGGTAGCAAATAATTGGGCAATTAAACTTTGGCACCGATTTGGCAGAAACAACCATGCAATGGTTAATGCATTAGACATTGGGTCTTCCTCTTCTTTCACTACTCCTCCGGCAACCTCTGCAACTAACGCCGCCGTCAGCGCCACCATTGCCCTCACTTTGTCCCAACCCTCCATTTATGACTGTTCATGTATATTAATACTGATTGATCAGTGAATTGTATGTTAAATGCTATGCAATAAATGCTATTCAAAGCAAAATTGAGTTGACTTTTAATGCGGCTGTCTGGAAAGAAACATTACTTAAGATTTCTAAAAAGTGTTAGTTTTTGTTAATTCAATCTTTGTTGTCTGGTCTAATTAGTCCTCTAATCCTGCCAACAAGTGATACTTTTGTTGTAATTATTTATTTTAAGCGTTACAAATATTTTGGTTATAGCTGCTAAATTAATTATTGTCTGTAATCCGGCAAAAAAATTACTGTTCTATAACATAAATAACTTAAATATACCACTTTTTAAAATTTAATGCTATTAAACAAAAATGGCCATATTTATATTAGTGTTGAATACCATATATGGACTTAAATATTTGTTTTTGGTTGTTTAATTAGTATGGTTGGAAGATGGCTTTGACTATTTTCGTCACGTGTAACATTGAAGTTCTAGTTCCTTTCCCTTCTGCTGAATTTACTATTCACTTCTGGTGATACTTTGCAGGTTTTGGATTTTGATTTTGAGAAGTTCTGTTCTGTGTCTCTTTCAAACTTGAATGTGTATGCATGTTTAGTTTGTGGGAAATATTATCAAGGAAGGGGGAAGAAGTCTCATGCTTTACACTCATAGCCTAGAAGCAGAAAATCACGTTTATATCAATCTTCGAACTAAGATGGTTTATTGTCTTCCTGATGGTTAAGAAATTGATGATCCATCATTAGATGACATTCGGCATGTTACAAACCCAAGGATGCATGGTCTAATTTGTTTATTTTGCAGCATTTCATATATGGATCATCAGCTGCTGAAGGATTCATGCGTTTTATCCTTTTTGGAATCTCAAAACTGAAATAATGGGCTATCCAAAATTAAACCAAAAAAAATGTCTATTTACGTGGGGAATACTTATATTTCTATCTGTTTCTTTGGCCACTATTGTATTTTCTTGACTGCCTTTGTCTTTGGCCAACATTCTGGACTGTCTATTTTAAACATCAATCATATTAGCGCATTTTTTTGTCACAATTTTGACCTTGTGGTCTATGTTTTATGGTTATTGTTTAGAATCCCTGCTAGCTTCCTATTATTACTGCATCCTGTATAAAGAAAAGAGTTTTTTTAATGAATGAAATGCTTGGGCGCGTCTGAGTTCTTTCCTAATATTCTCTATCTGTAGGTTTACTAGAGAACAAGTTGAACAACTTGACAAAAATAAGCAATGGTCTAGGGCAATTGATGGCTCTGACTACCTTCCCGGAATAGTATTTTCTTCATCTTGATTATAAAATAATTGGAATTTCACTTATTGCTGGCTGGTCAGTAAACGCTGTTTGCTTATATTTTTGGCATAGAATAAAAGTTTTAGGTGGGACTTAATAATTTCAAGGAGACTGATTTTGTCAATGTGACAAGTCAATCATTGATGAGAGTTACTCCTTTGAGAAATTTTTTTCTTGTCCCAAAAAACTATCAGAATAGCAAGTCTCAACTTGTTCATCGATTTGGTGAACTCACAAAAAAGATCTGGTATGCGCGAAACTTCAAAGGACGGGTATTGTTATGGACAGCTTAAAACTAATTCTGACATTTTGGCGGCTAAGTTTTAAATGCTTGTTTCTGTAGGTTAGCCCACGTGAGTTTTGCAGGCAGTGATGAAAGCCAGCGAAAAAAGATTTCGGATAGGTGCACAATCTGATCCAGGTGAGTTTATGTCCTGGCTTCTTGATACACTGCATGAAGATTTTAGAACCTCAAAGAAGAATAACAACATAATTTTCAAGTGTTTTCAGGTTCTGCTCTGATCCATTTTACTTTACTTATTTTTTACGGGTATATTTTTTCCTGGTGCAACTAACTTGTGCTTTCAGGGTGAATCGGAGGTTGTAAAAGAAACTCCTACAAACAAATCACCGAAAAGAAAGAAAACAATGAGGAACAAAACCCTAATGACAAACTTTCAGATGGTAGTACTGAGCGGGATGCTTTTGTCACAGAAACTTCCAGGATGTTATCTTTAATGTTAGGATTGGACTTGCCACCACCTCCTCTATTCAAGGATGTGATGGAGAAAAATATAATTCCTCAGGTACTATCTCTGTGATGTAGTTCTGTGACATTGCCCCTGAAATCATATAGTTTCTATGACTTACGTTGACTAGTGGAGCTCTGGGCTATGGATTGTGGATCTTATTACTTAGACTGCAATATTAATAACTGATGGCCATCACTAAATGCTGTTAAAATTGAGGGCATGAGCGTCATTATGAATATTGTGAACCATGATTGGTATGTTACTACGAGAAAAAGCAAAGTGAGCAGCTTGTGATATGTTCTTGATGGAATATGCTAATGAAGTTATTATACCTAGTCTAAGACTGATCTATTCTAAGTGAGATCGATCTTTCTCTTGTCTTCTCATTCTGTGTTCCCATAAGCCTCGTGGTATGTTCTATGTTCTTGATGGAATATGCTTATGAGTTTTAGCTTTTGTATGAGTTTATTTTTATGCCCCTCTCTCCTCATGTCTGCTCATTAGGTTTTGTTTCCAGGTTCCACTCTTCAACATATTAAAGAAGTTTAATGGGGAGACCGTCACGGAGGTAGTCCGTCCTCGTATAGCTAGAATGCGATATCGTCTAACCAGACTGCCACCATACACCATTCTACACATGCGTTGATTTACGAAGGATAACTTTTTGTGGAAAAGAATCCTACATTGGGTGAGAATTTATATTGATAACAGGCTTTTAATAATTTTTAGTCTGAACAAGTTGATGCTGACTTTACTGCTCATGATTTGTTTCATTTAATTTTCCTGTGCTTACCTGGATTCAAAGGATTACATTACTGTTGAAAGTATTGGAAACAAGAATATATTGAGAAGAGGAAGAAGAAATTGAATGTATCATTACAAACCCATTTGGGTACAACAATTATCTACCCTCTTCTTGAGGGAGATGAACTAACCCCATCTTGGGGACTCTTGAAGTGGGAAACCCAAGTTATCCTCCCCTTCTTGGTGGGGATTCTTCATCCTCTCACATTGTGGTGATGATTATACACTCACACTCTAAAATCTTTACATTGTGACCCTTTATATAGACTTTGGGTCATTAACTAACTAAGTGATTAACACTAACCACTTTAACTAACTCATACTTCCAACACCCCCGCTCAAGTTGACACCTCTTAACTCTAGGTGCTCAACTTGTCAATACAAAAAATTACAAGGGAATGAAGTGAGTTAAACTATACAATTTTGATTCACACAACAATACAAAATATTTCTTCATAATCTTCTTCTCAATAATTTCTTCTGCCTCTGAAAGTGCATCAACATTTAGTACTTTGGAACTAGATCGGAAT
>JANTPZ010153804.1:0-12448 GCA_025593235.1 Vachellia pachyceras | reverse complement strand
TGGCAATAAAAGAATCTACTGGCCAGCAAATAAAATCAGGAGGAACTAATAGCATAATAGACAGCTATTGTTCTTGAAGGCCAAGACAGGATTTTACTCTACAGCTCACAAATACAAGTAACACAGTGAAAGACAGCTACTGAAAAGTGAACAAGGTCACACTAGACACTAACATCTTCCTCTTATCTTTTCACTAGATAGTATTATTTTCATTTGAGTGAAATCATGCATACCTGCCCAGCTGAGTCATATCCACAGAAAGACCTGTATGAATACCATAAGGTGTTAAAAATTCTCAATCATGCCGTACTATCAACTGTGAAATGAGGTATTGATAGGGACTTAAGTTATATATTTAAACTAAAACAGGAAGGACTTAACATATGAGGACTGTTAGATGTAGGTTTACCCTGCAGCTCATGAAAAAGGAATCACCTGATGATTTTAATATAGGGTAGTAAAGAGTGAAAAACCAATTTTCTTCAATGTCTTCTGCATAATGGGTTGTTCCCACGAGAACATGCCTTAACAAAAAAAAGTCACCCCACTTTGCAGAGCTTCGTTTTACAATTAAATATTGATAATCTACAACAAGTAGTGATGATTTTAAAATGATACATGTTATATAGTCAATAAGAGATATTGTTAGCGTGTAAGAAGTACATCCCATGAAGCTTATACAATGTGTTCCCGAGATTCTACTCCCTTTAGAGAATTTTGTTTTACCACATTATACAGCAGTTATACACGAGAGTTGGCTCAACTATATATGGCAACAAAAAGATGAGATATCTTATCTAAGTGTTGAACTCTGGAACTCCCTCTGTGGCATGATACCATTAACATGATTAAAAATTAAAAATTTAAGAGCAAAGGAAAAGGAAGCGCATTTTTGCCATAATCTCTTGGCAAATAGGATTTTTTGGCACTGAATTTTTTACCTCTCATTATTAATTTATAACAAATAACGTTGTGCAGGTGCATGCAGCGTTATAATGTAGCTCATTACATAGAACAACAATCATTCAATAATATATCAAAAACTAAACTCACATCAGACATCGCATCTAAAGCATAACTCATACCAACTATATAATCATTCAAAATCTAACCAAATTAACCGTAAAACGCAACACCAGACATTTGAACCATAAACATGTCTGTCGCTGCCAAAAAATTGATCAGTGGCAAAAAAAAAAATATTGGGAGTACAGGAGTATAAACTAATAAATTTGTGTGTACTGAGAGATTCTAGTGATTTTGGATATTTAACTAATTAGCAGTAATTTGGGGTTACAGTAGTATTTGGATTAATTAAAAATTAATAGTAATTTATGATTTCTATCATTTGGGGTTTGCCAGTTTAAGGATTCCTACAAATTTGGATTTGTCAGAGATGAATTCAGAACTGAGAATGTGTTTAAAGAATTGCGTTTTCCCACTTCTGTCCTCTGCCCTCTCTCTCACCTCATAATCTCTCTCTTTCCTTCCCTCTTCTATTTGCCCACCATGAATTTCCCATGGTGTAGGGGCATAAAGAGTGGGAGAAAGCATTGAATCTATTCCCAGCAATTTTAGTTCTTGAATGAAGAGAAATTAAGGAAAAAAACACATAGTCCAAAATAATGGCAAATGATTCAAAGTGCCTAGAATAAGGTCTATGATTCAGTTCGCAAGGGTCTTGCCACTTTTATTTTTCTCCTTCTTCTTTCTCTTTTTCCCCCTGAGGGGCGATCAAATATTTAAACTTACCTCCCACACCCAAGTAAACCAGAAATATATTAGCAACAAATGATCTAGCCTTTACAATAAGTGTGAGAAGTTTGGACCCAGCGTCCAAATATTATGATAAATTCAAAGCAGGCGATTGTTGGTTCTCTCCCCTTAAAAACTAGATTTTTGGGGCGATCTCCCCAAGGTTTGATTCAGAAGCCAAAAAAATGTATTAAACATTCATGGTATTGAAACATGACTTCATCCAACTTAAACAGAATTTTTACAATTGTGACGGCAAAGCTTTTGCAACGTGACTCCACTAAGTGATGGTTTAACTATATCTATTTGATCAGACCCAGAAGAAATAGTTATTAACAGAAAATCAATACTCGAAGTGTCACTTTTACGACTAGTTCCTGAATGTATCATCTGATTGGATTAAAGCCATTGCTTCATAAAAAGCGTTCAATATAAAAACACAGATACCCAAAGGAGAATGAACCTTATTATCTTATCGAGGTAATCCGTACGAATGGTTTCCCAGTACGGCCCCATAGCAGCGTTGCCTTCGACTGCGACAATCAGCTGTTTCTCCGCCATGATTATTTCTGAGTCTCTGTGACACGCCGTGAAGAGAAGTGCGTCTAAGCCAAACAAACACTCCAATTAGCCTGGGCTAATTCTGCTGGAAAAACGAAGAAACAGTGAGTACGAATCTGATACGCATGGCAGATTTATTGTGGCGAAGGGCGTAGCAGAAATCGAAAGAGATGTATTGCATTAAAAGAGGGTGCGCTTTTCACATTAACATTCAAAGAGGGAGAATCCTTACGGGCAATGGCCAGAGAGCGACCCCGCGCTCTGTATGGAAGGGGAAGTGATGCGCGTAGAGAGAGAAATGTGTATTCAATATCAATGAAAGTTCACACATCTCCATTAATCCCCATTTATACTCAGGCTTCCTCTCACCAACTAAAAACCCCTGGACTAATATAATAACAACCATGTAACAGAAATGTTGCTTGTTTTAACAAACAATCGGCGAAAAGGTTGCTTGTCATAACAGATAATCGGCGAAGTCGCAAAAGCTGGCTTCTCATCATGCGCCAAGAGAAAAATGTGACGTCTTGTCTGGTTCGCTATGCAACTAGTAGAAATCCTTGAGTTCACCGAGCAGACTCTTCTGCACTGGTGAGTAAAGACGTTCCGGCCGCCTCTGTGTGGGTCCCATTGATGTTAGAGAGAAACAGAGGCCGGGTTACATAAATACGTGGCGCACAGAAATTTCTTTTTCCTTTGAGGCAAGACAACGGGTCAATTTGGTAAAGCGGTAGAGAAATATTTTTACCATTTACGAGGTAAATATATGAATGAGATTATCTCATTTTGTGAAAGAGCACTGTTGAACGTGCTTTTGGAGTGTTGAGAAACTTTCCCAAACACACCCAACATCACCCGTTTGGGAACGAGGAATAGAAGTATTTTTACGCAAGTCGAGGTAAATATGTTAAAGAGATTATCTTGTTTTGCGAAAAAACACTGTTAAACGTGTGTTTAGCTTTTGGAAACGTTGTTCTAAACAAGCCCAATAAACTGCACCAAAAAGGTGTTAGATCTGGACACTCGTTAGTGTACGTATTTGGAAATTTGTTAGAATACTGATTTTGGCAGCCCGGGCCCGTCAACCCACCATTTTTTTATTTTCTTTTTTATTTTTATTTTTTTATTTTTCTGATTTTTTTAAAAAATAATAAAACTTTTTTACATCAAATTTATCAAGCCCTTTTGATTTTTTGGAAGAAAAATACAATACATCTCTGAAAAATATAATCAACAATGTTTTAAAATACAAAAACATAATACATAATCAACAATCTCCAAAGTAAGTATGTGTTTAAGATGAAATAATAAAGTTTAAAACAATATTTGAAACTATTGAAACCTATCTTCTTCCTACAAATAAATGTAAAAGATTTATTTTTAAAAAATAAAACAAAAAAAGAAAAAAACGGGCTGGCCCGCGGGTTGGCGGGCCAGCCCGCCTTAACCCGCGGGTCAAATGGGCTCAGCCCGTTTGGCGCCCCAACCCGCCTCAGCCCGCGGGTTGGCGGGCTCAACCCGCGGGCTGAACCCGTTTTACCGGCTCTACATACAAATTAAGGTAAATATATGAGAGAAATTTTATCTCAATTTATGTGCAATTGGGTACAACGTGCTTCCCAATCAGTAACTATGATATACTTTAAAGGGAAATTTACTGTTCAGTCCCAAATAAGGGATTTATTTATCAAATGGTCCCAAATTTTAAAATATTTAACAAATGGTTGTCATGACAACACCATGCGCTGCATTGACAACACCTGTCAATTTAAAATATTTTAAAATTTGGGACCATTTGTTAAATATTTTAAAATTTGGAACCATTTGATAAATATGTTTACTATGTGGGATTAAACAGTAAATTTCCCTACTTTAAATGGGTGGGACACAAATCAAGTAAGGCATTTGAACGATTTCTAATCTTCTTTTGCTAAAGCATTGGATAAACGGTTTCCAATCTTCTGAGATATGAGTTCTCTCGTTAACTTTTTGAATCTGCAGAAGCAAGCTTTATCCTTAGAGGCACAATTAAACGTATGAACCATATTCTTAGCATTTGAATGGATACTGATCTTTTTGAAGCCTTGATCTTTTACAAGAGAAATGTCTTTAAAAACTGCTCATTCGTCTACTTCCTAGGCATTACATATTCTAAGGAAATGAGTAAACTGTTAAGAACTTGCATAAAAATTTATAAGAACGGTAAATTCTTCTACTTTCTAGGCATATCAATCAAAATTCTGTCAATATTTTATAAGAAAAAATTTATTCTCAGAATTTAGGGGTGAGCAAAAAAACCCAACCCGCCCGTCCCGCCCGTGACCTGTAAGTGTTGAGCCTGTTTAAACCCGCCCAATTAGAACCCATCATGGGCGGGTTCAAAACAGGCAGGGTGTCGCATAAACGAGGCGGGACACGGGTTCACCCACGGAGTGCCCATACCCGCCAGTTATACTTTTTTTAAACACTCACACTGGACCACTGTTGCCCTAATCCTATTCTAGTCAAGGCCCATAAATCCACTGCTCCCCCACTCTCCTATACTTTTTTAAAGGAAAAAACCCAGCCCATAATCCCAGCCCCAAACTCAGTCCTCAGCCTCTCCCATCTTCACTGATAATAAGGTCTAGCAGTCCAGCCAAAGCGTAAGGAATGAAGGAAGATGAAGATGTGAGATTGCGAGAAGTAGGCGGCGCCGCGACGGAGAATGACGAGGAGGAGGAAGGCGCGAACTATCGAGCATTGGAGAAGGACTCGCCCTCGACCACTGGAGGAAGGCGCGAACTGCCACCAACCCCAGGCCTCGACCATCACCACTGCCCAGTAGCCAACCGAGAAGGACTCACCAATCGAGCGTAGCCACTAGCCAACCACTCCAACTCTCTGAGCTCCAGTGCTCCACCTCCACTCCATGCAGTGCCTCCAAGCTCCAACTCCAGTGCTCAACTCCCGTAATTTTGAATTTGAAATATAGGTTTTTAGATCTGAAAACTGAAATATTGTTTTTGAATCATTGAATCTGAAGTGTTGCTAGCTTGTTGTTGTATTGATTAGTGCTGAGGCGTTGCTATTTCCTTGTTTTAACTTGGTGATATGCTATTTCCTTCTTGTTTTATTACTGAAATGCTACTTCTTCGTTGCTTTCCCCAGTTGTTTGAGGGGAGGGGAAAGTTTGGTTGCTTGGTACGGGTAACCCCGTTACCCGTACCAACCCGCCCGTTTTGACCCGTACCCGTGTATACGAGTCAAAACGGGTTTAACCACGGGTACGGGCTGCCCCGTACTGGTGGGACCCTTCACGGGCGGGGCACAGGTTACCCCACGGGGCAGCTCCGCCCGCCCGTTGCTCACCCCTATCAGAATTATTAAAAACCAAATAAAAAATTCTTAGAATTTGAGTAAATTTTTTTATCACTGAAAAGAGTTAACATAATCAACATCACTTTCGGTAATATATACTTGAAAAGTGTAAGGGTTTGTTTGGCAACCAATTCTAAAACCTAGGTTTGGTTTTAAAATCTAGGTTTTACCTCAAAATCGAGGTTTTGTCCAAGCAAAAAAAAATTTTCTCAAAAGTTATTTTGGTTATAAAACCTCAGTTTGAAACCTAGATTTTCTCTTTCATACTCTTACCCTTTTCCTCTAATCTACTTTTTCTTTCTTTCTCTTTCCTACTTTCATTTTTCCTACACACTTTTTTGCCTTGAAATCCGTAAAAGCTAATAACTTTTCAAACATAAATCACTTTTCAAAACCTAGGTTTTGCCTCGAAATCTGTAAAAGCTATTTTCCAAATCTGTTCTCAAAAACCTAGGTTTTACCTCGGAATTTGTAAAAACTATTTTCAACCTTACATCCAAACAAGCTCTAAGTTGCCATAAATTTTGACTTGCCATAGTGTGCTTTTCTAACACCAAAGTAAACATACCCTTATTTTAGTTGTGTTTGGTGCATAGAACTACCCGGTACAACTGATCGATTTTTATCAGGGAAGTTAAGAAAATTAAATACTTTATTTATGTATATAATTAGATTATATATCAATTTATGAGTTGAAAAATTATCTTGAAGAAAGATAATAAATATAAATACTTTTGATATATTTAGTTTCTTTAATCTTCCCAATAAAAATCAATAAACTTTTATTTCGAGGATCGAATGTACTGTATAATAAAATCAACTGACTTATGTAATAAAGTTTGAAACTAATGCTACATATCTGCATCTTATACTTAATATAGTATTTAAAAACTAATTTACAAATATTTAATAAATTAACTAAGTTAATTATTTGTAACAATTGTATTTTAGTTTCCTACATCACGTGCATTGAAACAATTACTAACGGAAGCCCAATAATATAAATAATCAATAAGGATATTTTGAGTAAAATTTTATAAAACTGAAAAACAATATAGATTGTACTTTAGAATTAAAATAAACTCATTATTTAACTCTTATATTTAGAATGTATGAATACTGACAAAACTATTAATAATATAATTCAATTGGATCATTATAAATGGGGTTTGGAACAATTAGTAATTAAAACCCAATAATATAAATAATCACTAGGGATATTTTGAGTAAACTATTATAAATTTGGAAAACAAAATAGAGTGCAATATTTATATGTAGAATTAAAATAAACTCATTATTTTACTCATATATTTAGAATGGGTGAATACTAACAAAACTTTTAGTAATATAATTCAATTGGATCATTATTTTACTTGTTTATGAACGAGGTAAAGAAGTACTTTTACATAAGTTGAGGTAAATATGTGACAGATATTATCTCATATTGCATAAAAATACTGTTGAACGTGAGTTTAAACTCCCTAAAGCTCAGCAAAACAGCCAATTAATGGGATGAAATTTGGAGATCAAAGTCGGAGAGGTGGGAGGAAGAGAGAGAGAGAGAGCAACAGCGTTTCTTTAAAAATTAATCATTCAAAACAATATCTGCAATATGATTGATAATGATTAATGAGTTGATGCATTATGATCGAAGATACCTATGAATCATGTCATTAGAGGACACCTGGACAATGTGCATGTTTGGAAAAACTTTTTTCAACAGTGTATGTAAATTAAGATAAAAAGTATATCGAAAGCAGTAAAAAGCATCTCAAAATCTGTAAAATTATATTAAAATTTGTGAACTCATTTCTCCCAACGGATTCCTAAACACACGTAGAGTGGAGCCAGCTAAATCAAAATTAATGGACGTCAACATAAGTTAATGATGTTGTCATTTTTACTTCATTTATATAAATTTATCTAGAGAGTTTGAATAAAAAAATAGGGATAAATTATATATTTAGTCCTTTAAATTTATATTAAATTTTAGTTTGATCCATTCCATTAAATTTAAAATTTAAAAAGTGTACTTGTAGTCTAAAATAATTAGTTTTAATCAACAAAAATGCTAATTCAATCACAATTAAACAATTAAATAATATTAAAATATACTTAAATATTGATTGTTTAATATATTTATTTTAAAATTTTAAAATTTTACCATATTTAATCAGCATTTAATAGCAAAATTACTATTTAAATTTTCTACGTTAAGGCTATGTTTGGTTTGATGGAGGGGAAAGGAAGGGGATGGAAGGGTGTAAGATTACCTTGTTTGATTTAGTTATAGGGGGAAGGAATGGAAGCTTTTTAATGATCTTTTGTTTGGTTCAGGAGGGGAAGGGAGGGAAATTAATGACCAATTTACAATTTTACCCTTATATGTTGATTTATATTTATTTACTTATACAATTTATTTAAATTAGCTTTTACTCATAAAAATTAATCCCTCATTTTATTTAATTAATTAAAACAATTATTAAGGTATTTCATTCATATAATTTATTTAAATACTTAAAAAAGAATTTAAATAATTTATTTCCTTCATTCTCTACCCATATCGCTACTTACAAGTATTCCAAATAAAGTAAAACTTATTTTCAGGAAATATTGAAAAAAATGAAGACTAGAAAAACTTGCTCTCTAACTACATCGCTTCTTATATTTACGCACAGTGAAGTAGATATGAAGACTGGAAAAATGAGGTGTGAGAAATTGGACAAGGAGCATTGAGGGCATATTTGGCATAATATTTTGCATCCCTCCAAAAAACCCCATTTTGGAGGGATGCAAAATAAGGGGAGAGATTGGGGAGCTAAAATTTGGCTCCCCTCCCCTCCAATTTTTCATACCAAATGGGGGGAAGGAATCATTTTTCTTCTCCT
The DNA here is from genome assembly GCA_025593235.1 of Vachellia pachyceras. NCBI lineage: Eukaryota > Viridiplantae > Streptophyta > Magnoliopsida > Fabales > Fabaceae > Vachellia > Vachellia pachyceras. The sequence goes on along the minus strand of JANTPZ010153804.1, from coordinate 3,884 downwards.
TCCATCCCTTTCCCCCCAACCAAACAAAGCGTAAGTAAAATTAACAACCTTGAGACTAAAGAAATAAAAATACAATTTTAAAACTTAATTGAGATAAATTTAAAAGACCAAACGTATACTTTAATAAAAAATTTAATGTCATATATTGATTTCAGTCCTTTAAATTTTATTTTATCTTTATAATTTAATAAAAATCTAAGTTGTTTTAAATTTAAGTGATCAAACATAAAATGACGATAAATTTAATGATCAAACTATTATATTAACCGTATATTTAAATAACATTCACAACATATAAACTAACTTAAAAATAATGTAAACCTAATTGTTTATTAAATGATCTTAATTTCAGAATTGAATTTTCTAATCTTTTCAATCCGTTTGGGAATGCGGTGGCGAAGTACTTTTACACAAGCCGAGGCAAATATGTGACGGGGATTATCTCATTTTGCAAAAAAATACTGTTGAACATGCTTTTGAGGCTTCTTAACGGGTTGCCAAACAACACCAATGTCTCTTTCACACAGAAAAAATGCAACTAAACTTGCATTGTAATTTAATTATTGCCTTCATCAAATGGCATTAATAATGTCTCATGCTGCCATAGGCCTGACCTTCAATCCTGCCTCTAATAGCGTACACCACGCTGCCGCTATTCATAGCCTTTACGTTTGACACCCTCGTATGTTTCATTATAGGCTCGTGCTTAGAGTTGAAAGCAAGTCAATTCAGGCCAGGCTCCATCCCAAATAGGCCTGGGCTTTTTTTAGCCTAGCCTGGCCTGTGACTTGTTTGAAAGCCTGTTACACTAACAGGCCACAGGTAAATGCCTAAAACAGGATTTAAAAAATATACCAACTAGCAAATAGAAAGCTCATGTTCTTAAACACTATAAATTATACTCGTTTGGGAACGCGGTAGATAAGTACTTTTACGCAAGCCAGGACAAATATGTGAGGAGATTATCTTGTTTTACGGAAAAACACTGTTAAACATGTGTTTGATTTTTGGAAACGTTATTCTAAACAAGCCCATTGTTGTAGTAGCAAGTCCCAACTAGCAAGTATGAACATTTATTGAAATTATTCAAACTGAAATTGAACATCAAAGAAAATAACAAAGTAAGATTCTGGAATGAAAGTTAAAAAAAGGGCATGTTTGGACAGAGGAATCATCCAACTCAAGGAGGAGATCGAAAGATATGTTATTGCAAAATGAAAATAATTTGAGCAGTCTTGGACGAGAAGGATTTTAATCAAGGAGGATTTAATTTTTGACATATCAAATCAAGGAGGAGGATAATCATTGTGACATGGATATGGTCCTTGGACGATCAATAGCTCCACGGTTGATGGCTAAAAAATGCTTTGAATTCCAAAATGAACCCATCGGAAACATAAATGAACCCCAGAAAACTCAAAATTTTGAAATGGACAGAAAAGGATTTTGGGGGGAAACAGGGCATGTCCTTAATTGTGAAGCAGAGATTGCATAATCTGGGGAATTGGGCTGACGAATCATCCAACGTACACAACATAATAATATCATAATAACATAGAATATAAGACTCAAAGAGAAGAACAATATTAGAAGTTGCAGACACAGAGGAAGAGACAAGTAGTACCGGTAATACGGGCCAGTCCGCGGGTTGCGGGCTGGCTCACACGGGTTGGCGGGCTGCAAAAATGCAGCCCGTACCGTATATGACGGGTTGGCGGGCCAGCCCGCCAACCCACCAAACATTTATTCTTTTAAAAAAAATAAGAAACAGATTTTAAAGCCCAATTATTTTTTGGACCTCGTTGAGAAATTGAAGCGGAAGCACACATATAATCATCTAAGTTCCAGCTTATCCATAACTTAATATGGATAAATAGGCCTCGTTTATGGCTTTCCTATCAGCCCAATAAAATATACAAAGATAATCCCAACAAAATGTAAGATTAATTGCTAACAAAGATCTCTAATCATCATTAATGATAACATTTGAAGCTTTATCTAAAACTATCGAAGGTCCCTCTTCACCAAGATCTTCTATATCTGCAAATGTCATATCCACACACAATAAAAATTAAGTGTTAAATCAACTGCAATTTATAAAAAGAAAATCATGTTAATAAGATAAAAAAGTAAATACCAGTCCATTGATAACGAAAAAGCCAATTGCGAGTACAAATAAGAGCTGGAACATTCGTTGGAAGAAGACAACTTCGATACTTAGTAAGAACTCGTGAACCAATGCTAAAAGCTGATTCACTAGCAACAGTAGTAATTGGAATGCTCAGAATATCACATGCCATCTTGGAAAGACAAGGAAATCTAGTTGAGTTGCTCCTCCAATATTCTAAAATATTAAATCTCGCAGATAATCTAGGATCAAGTGTGCTTTCTTCCAAATAAAAGTCTAACTCAGACTTTTCCACTAATGCTGTGTTTTGACTTTTAAATGTGATATAATCCTACATCATATGATAAGTTAGTAAATGACTAAATGTCAATGAAAATAAAATTAAAAGATGACATTAAAACTATTTAGAAACTTAAAACTTACATCAAAAGCTTCCATGTAGTTGCATTCATCGTCTATGGAAACATTGGCAATAAGAGTGGGTCTATCCAATACACTGAATACAGATACATGTGAACAACTTGTTGCATCTCCTTGAAAAGTTGAAGATGACGGTACAAATTTTCCGACATCTTTATACTCATCAAAAACACAATACAATTTACTCCTAATTTGCTCAACCTTCTCAGAACAAGTTGCTGGATCAAGTTTGGCAAATGTAAACTTTATGATATCCAGCTTCATGCGAGGATCAAGGATAATTGCAATTGCAAGAATGATACTATAATCACTCCAGTATTTATCAAACTTTTCAAGCATTCTCACAGCCATATCTTGAATAATAGGATCATCATGATGCACATGTGTTTTCAAGAGCAACTCAATTTTTGATATTTGTGAGAAATACATGTTAGAGGTGGGATAAGTTGAACCAGAAATGAAATTTGTAATAACTGCAAATGGCTTCAACAATGAGCACATTACCTCTGCTCTAGACCACTCTTCATTTGTTGGACAGTGATGAAAATTAGAATCGTTGAAGGCCAAGGCAGCAAAGACACGACGATATGTAATTGCACTAGTAAGCATTGCATGTGTCGAATTCCATCTAGTTGGGACATCTAATTTCAATCCCATTGCAGTGTCAACACCCCCAACTTGTTCAATACATTTCTTGAAACTTATCATCCTTGCCTCTGATTGCCTTACATATCTAATACTCTCCCTAATATTGTAAATGGCATTTTCTATTACTTTCAAGCCATTGTTAACTATGAGATTCAAGATGTGGGCACAACACTTCACGTGGAAAAACTCCCCTTTACATATCAAGCTATCGGCCAAATTCAATTGTTGTTTCAGTAAATTTTGCATGCTATCATTTGCAGAAGCATTATCTAGAGTAATTGAAAATATTTTCTTATTAATCCCCCAATCTATCAATATATCATGCGCCCTTTTAGCCAATGCAACCCCAGAGTGAGGAGGTTCCATTTTAGAGAATGCAAGTATTTTGCTATTTAAAGTCCATTTCTCATCCACAAAGTGAGCAGTCAAACAAAGGTATCCTTCAGTAACTATTGAAGTCCAACAATCAGCAGTTGAACTAATTCTACCAGGACTCATCACTATCTTTTTTTAGGATCTCTTTCTGATTTAAATAGAAATTCCAAACATCCATCACAGCTGTTTTTCTAGTAATGCTTTTAAAATTAGGATCAAATAGGAATGTAAATCTCTTATTGCCTCATACTCAACAAAAGAATAGGGGGGATCGTGTTTAATGATAGCATAAGCAACTATGTCTCGAACTTTG
>JANTPZ010153801.1:22209-40673 GCA_025593235.1 Vachellia pachyceras | reverse complement strand
CCTACAACCCATGGGCTGGTCCGCATTCCCATCCCCACTCTCACGTTACACTCCTTGTAAATTTTATAGAGCAGTAGTATCTTATAAGGATTAAAATCGCTTCTGTGAATGTTGTTTGCACTATTTCAGGACCACATAACTGTTATTTTTCGTTTTATATTTAGAAAACGATTGATTAGTTTCAGTTTGGCGTTATCCCATTTTAAAGAATTGTGCATGCATGTGGGATCTGGGTTATGCGCTATTGACCAAAATTAAAACAATTTATTATTGTTAGCATGTCACAGTGGATGGATAAAATAGTTTTGAGCATAAAACGACAAATGAAATTAGTCAAATTTATGGAAAAAAATTTAAATATCATTATCATTGAGATTGGTGATATAATCCAGCGTGCCTCGCGGGGTAAGATTAACTAATCACGACATATTATCCATCACAGTTAATCAAATTTCTTTTATTACATTGAAAAGCAAATTGAATAATGCCTCGATTGGTACACTATAATTGATGGAAATGGATATAGATATGGATATGGAAATGGATATGAGATTTACAAATACGTTTTGTATGTTATAGAAATGGAATCTCATTTTTATATAAAAAGATTAAAATGCCATTTTATATTTAAAAATAAAAAAACAAAAAATCGCGTCTCGCCTTCGTTGCCGTCTACGTCGGAGGAGGTCACCGTCTTCATCGCTGGAGGTCCTATCTTCGTCGCTGGAGGTCGCCGTCTTCGTCGCTGGAGGTCGTCATCTTCATCGTGGTTGAAGACGAAGCCGTCGCCGTCATGCTCGCTGGTGTCGTCCTCATCCTGGTCGGAGGTGCTTGTCGTCATGCTCGCTGGTGCCATCATGGTCAAAGATGACGAACGGATGTGCAGGGGCAAAAATGGATTCCATGAAGCTGGAATTGTAAAAATGAAGTTGGGGGATGGAATTATAAAAGTGAGATTTGGTGGATATGGAAATGGAATTGAATTCCATTTCCATCATACCAAACATGTTTGTATGATGGAATTGGGCTCCATTTCCATGTGTCCAATTCCATCATACCCAACATGGCATTAATAAATTCTCGGTAACCATGATCTAGAGACAAGCCCAAAAAGTACAAAATGAGACATTATATATATAACAGTGAAAATCATTTTTTGAAAAAAAAAAAATCGCATATAACATATGACTTGCAAGCGAACTAAACATGTATGTGATTAACATTTTAGAAATTATATATACTTTTCAATATAAACTATAAATAATATGATAGGCAAGAAGATGAGTTTGGCTTGAAAATATAAAAAAGCGTGATTTTAAATTTAACAGTTTGAATTTGATTTAGTTTAAAAAAATAAGAGGTGCTGTTTTTTATTTTTATTAAAATATTACTATCTCATGTCCTGTTTTAAATGTATAGGTTATTAAAAGGGAAATTTACAATAAGTCCCAGTATGAAGAATTACTGAATAAAATCTCCTGAAGATTGATAAAATTATCATAATGTCCCAACAGTAGTTGGGTTGGTTGTTATTGACTGTTGGTAAGGTTATTAGTCACAACCGGACTAGCCATTGCTGTGATTTAATGGTAATTTTGTCAATCTTTGAGACATTTTGTTCATTAATTCCTTTATTTAAAATTTGATGGTAAATTTCTCTTATTAAAAGTAAGTGTTTTGACCACTTTAATATACTTTTCTCCTAAAATTATAATTTTCCCCTTTAAATTGTCTTTTTTTTTGGTATAAAATGGGGGCAATATGCCCTATCTCATTTTATTCATGCAGTAATCAATCTTGGGGTAGGGTAACCCATTACATCTCTTTACAGCAAATTCCTCAAATCGTTTGGAGGATTTGTTGGAATAATTTAACAATGGGCCACATATTTCACTTATATGTGGGTGCCATTATTTCTTATCCCAGCCCGAGTATAAAGTGATCTACTAAGGTATAAGGAATTAAGTGGGCTCAATTAGGTGTCATGTACCAAAATATACTGAGGTCCAACTTGCATGCACGTATTCATTGATGGGCTGAATACGGGGCCCTCTATAAATTCAGGGCTATGGTCCCCGGGTTAGTAAAGGGTTTTCATTTGGCCGTCTCGCTTCCCCATCTGCAGTTGGTTCTCTCCCTGGTGATAACCTGGTTGATTTAGCCCTTCCGTCAGACGCATCCATGGATCCAGGTACGCTTCCGTAATGCTTTAATCTATTCCATTGAACTTGTATGCTTCAGAATCCCATCAGGATCATGTAACAGCTGCAAACCAATAAACTGTGACAAGCTCCAATTAGAGAGGCAGTCAACATTAGAATTACCTTCTCTAAATGTATGTACTACTTTGATTTCCCACTCTTTTCCTATTATATTCTGTATGTTACTCAAAATTATATTATTTACAATATCTCTCTCCAGCATCCTCTTTAACATTGAGGCTAGTCAGTGAGGCAGATTCCACAACTATTTTCCTGACTCCCTTATTCTCCAGTAGTTTAAACCCAGACCAGACTCCCCCTAGCTCTGCGTTGATAGCAGTACATATCCCTACGTTATTTACAAAGCCTCCCAACCATTCACCCTTCTCATTTCTCAGCAGCACTTCGCAACCTGCTATACCTGGTTGTCCCTTAGCCGTCCCATCCACGTTCTACTTGAGCCACCCTGCTTCCGGCTGTTTCCACCCAATCTGACTCCAGCCCTTCCTCAATGTTTCCGGGTCCTCACAGTATGCCTCCGTAACAGATTTCACATACTCATGTATAGTATGAGTATTCATTTCCTCCTCCCTAAACTCAGTGTCAAATAATGCCCTGTTTCTCCATCTCCACATATACCAGCAAGTAATCCCAGAAACTAAATTCCATTCAGCGGTATCTTTCCAACATTGCTTATTTTTCAGATTAACTTCTATCCGCTCTTTTTTTTCCATCATAAAAAAGTCATTTATTCTCTTACTTGGGACTAGTTGTGTCCATAGTTTCTTGGCAGCTGGGCAATCTCTCAAAGCAAGCAGGACCCCTTCCTCTGTACTTCAGCACCTACAAGGCTACAACATATGGCTGAACCTCTTCCAGCTCGTTGACGTCTTTTGGAGGTTAGGAGGCCATTAATAGCAATAGTCCACAGCAGCACCTGAATTCTTCTCGGCCCTTTCCATTGCCATATTTGTTTCCATACTCTTTCCCTCCTCTCCTGTCCATGCCCCTCAGTTGATCATATATTTCTGTTACGCTGAAGTCATTACCTCGTAGCCTCATCCACTTTGTCCTCTCCATCCTCTATGCTCGGAGGTAGCAATGCTTGTATGGCTTTCACAACATTGCTTGGAAGGTATTTGTCAAGTTCATCTATCATCCATTTTCCTTCTCCGACATACTCCACCACTGACTCCATCAACCTTCCTGCCTCTGGTTGCTCCCAGCATATGTCTGCAAGTGTAATTCCTTTCCCAACCCACCTGCATGTGCAGAATTTCGTTTTCCTTCCATCATTAATCTCCCACCCACATACTTTGCTATCTCCGGCCATAGTTCTCCCAATTTTTTCCATAAGGCTGAGTCAGTGTTCTTCACAACACGAGTCAGTTAAGTCTACATTCCTTCCATAGGTTCCTCTTGAAACTATTGCCACTAGCTTGCTGGGATTCGTAATCACGTCCCACCCTGTTTTGCATGGCAGAGCCTCATTCATTCTCTTAAGCTCTTTCAACCCGAAGCCTCCTAGCTCCTTTGGATTTCATAGGGTTGTCCAGCTAATGGTATGCATTTTCCTTCTTCCCTCCATTCCAGCCCAAATAAAATCTCTCTGGATTTTCTCAATTTCTTTGCAGACCCATATTGGTACATCCTCATAAATCATGTTAAACACTGGGTTACAGACTGCACTAATGTCATCCTGCGTGCAAAAGACAACCTCTGAGCCTTCCATCTACTCAGCTTATTATGCAATTTATCAATTAGGTATTGAAATTTTCTGGATCTTCTCCCATATGAATTATGGGAGCCTAAATACTTGCCCAACTAGGTGACTTGCTGAAAACCACATAGATCGACCAATTCTTTTTTCCTTTCCTCTTTCACATAATTGGAAAACATGATTGTAGTTTTCTGGGTATTTATCTGCTGATCTGGCATCTCTCCGAAGCTTCTCAAGCATCCCAATATCGCCTCCAGTTGCTCAGTCTCAGCTTCACATAACAGCAGCACGTCATCAGCAAATAATGGGAATGCATTCATTATCACCTTTCACACAAATTGAGATAAAATTCCTCTCATATACTTACTTTTAAATACATAAAATCATTCTTTCAACAGATTTTAAAGTGTGAGGGTACCCGTCTCCCCATCTTGATAGATTTCCACATTCCTCTCTCTCAAGTTATCTTAAGATTCCCACGCAAGATGTAAAAATAATTAAAGGAATGTTGTAAGATAACGGATACATTTTTTATAAATAATCAATTTAACTAATTTTTAACATTTATAAGTTAGTTATTTAATAACTGCATCTAAATAAGACGTAAAAATATAAAAGAACCATTTTTGGTGATCACCACGACGATAAGCATCTTAGTACTCATTGTTATACTGAGACACATCCCACCTAAATACAATTTTAATATTATAATTTATTTTTTACTTCTATTTCTTAAAAATTATTTTAATATGAAAAATTATAAATTAGAGATAACCTCTTTCCATTTTTAAAAATAATTTTATTTAAGAATCATCAGCTTGAAATTTTAGCTATAAAATTTATGTCTATTTTCTTATATCCATTGTATCACTTCTCAACTCATATATAGTGCTTGTTTGGCAATGCTTACCTTGTAACCATAAGCACGTTCAACAGTGTTTTTCCACAAAACGAGACAATCTCCTCCACATATTTGCCTCGGCTTGTGTGAATAAGCCCATAAGTACTTCTCCACCGCTTTACCAAACAAACCCTATAATGTGTGATGGAAGAAGTTAACATAATAAAAAATTTAACCTAACTAAAATTTGAACTATTAAAATCATATTTAGATCATGTAGCTCTTTCATTTTCATCGTGTGTAAAAAAGAGTTGTCGTTGATTGTTATTATTATTAAATATATTACAGTAGAAAGTTTCTGGTAAAAAATAATAAATATGGTTAACGATAGCATTATTAAATGAGTCTTTAGTTTTTACATAGCATCAGCACGTGCATCAGCAGGGTAACGTCATGTGGAGCCTTGTAAGCAAAGCAAATTGGAAAAAAATTCTGGTACCTCTACCCAGCCTTCCCCACAATTTCCATTCAAGTGTTGTCCTCTTTCCTCTTACAAGTCCAATATCGTCTCATTCCTCACCTCTCTTCTTCTCTCGTATCTCATCTCTCCATCGCGCCACCCAAATCCGCCCACCTTTTCCCCCGCAAATTCCAACGGATCCTCCATCCCTCTCCACCTACCTCTACGTTCGTCTCCCCCATTTCAGACTGTACATATGGCCACTGTTTCCCCGGAAACTAGCTTACTCTCGCCTAACAGCAACAACAACACTGATGTCATCGGAGAGCTCCTTCAGGGTTACCAGTCTGCTTTCCAGCTTAAGTCTCTGCTTCAGAAGCCTTTAAACGCTGATGGCCCTGTCTCTGCTCATCAACATTTGACCGTAGTTCTTAGATCTTTCACCCACTCTCTTTCTCTTCTCTCTTCCCCCGCTGCCTCCTCCTCCGATATCGACGTTGCTCAGAATCTGGTAGTTTCCGGTGAGAATGAACCTCCACCGCCTGACGGGAAGTCACCCGATGCGAGTGAGAGCAGGGGTAGGCCGCCGCCGCCGGCCGCCGCCGCCAAGAGTCGGAGAGGTTGCTACAAAAGAAGGTCAAACTCTTCTTGCTCTGTGTGTGTTTCTGATCTGTGTTACTGTGACTTATTAGTCAACGCCGCTTTGTATTGCCAGAGATTTGGATGAATTGGGAATTGTACGGACACATTTTATGATTGTGGGTAAAGCTGTTTTTTTTTTTTGGTTTTTTAAGTGGGGTGGCAAAAAAATTAAAACTTTGAGGTGTTACAATACAATGATGGAGTGATGCAAACCCTACAGGCTAATTTCGGTCATTCTTAGTAAATCCAAAGGGTAGGGTTCTTCGTAGATAAGAAAGCATCAGTTTCTTCCTTGTACTGTAAAAAGATTAGTTATTTTTTATTTATTTTCTTTTCCTACTTTAGATCCTGATGATTTCTAAAACCACTCTCGGATTACATATACATCATGGGAAAACACACACATGCTTAGAATCCTAAAAAGTTGCATCCTTTTGCAGGAGGACTGAGCAAACATGGACAGTAGTCTCCTCCACCTCGGATGATAAACATGCATGGAGGAAGTACGGACAGAAGGAAATCATGAACTTCAAATTTCCCAGGTCAATCATTACTTTCCTTTTCCTTTATGTAGAGATAGCACCGCTAATTTCAGGCTCAAACAACATTCCGTAGTAATTGAACTGCAACACAAATCTTACTCTACGCTGATTTAGTTGGTTAAATAAACTATTTAACTGATATTTTTATTATTTTTCTCTAAATTAATTTATGTAACTTATAAATCGATAGACATGAGAATTTCACAATATATACTATAATTCAGTGATTTAACTCTTGTATTTGTATCAAGAAACCTATATTTAAAGATTGGAGGCAGCAGTGCATACATGCGTGTGTTTTATTCATAACACTGAGCATATTTTTGTCTAATACCCTTTCTTCCTTTCTTTTTATTGTGGGTGAGTGGAGTAATGAGAGAGCGTTGGTTTTCTGAAGAAGTTCATGCTTTTCACTGTTCATTGTACTGCAATATATATTTGGTTATAAAGTATTTTTTATATACTTTGAAACGGATGAATAAACCAATTATGTATTTTTAATCCAAAGAAACAAAATCTTAAAGCTGGCCAATCACGTTAATTACTTCATTCATTTTGCTAGAACTGTAAAACTTTATTCTTTCATCGTCACAGGAGGTGGAAACTAGAACTCTCAGAACAAAATGATCCGTGCTTATCTTCTAAAGCGCATTGTAAATATTTTGAAAAGAAAGAAACATTAGTCATTTTCATGTCGTGTGTGTGTGACACCCGTTTGACACTTCATGAGCCACCAAAAGCAATAACTTTTTTTTATATGAATAGTATCTGTGTTTCTTCATGTGGGTTTTACAAACATTTCTATATGTGTGTGTGTGTGTGATCCGTAGAATGAAACGTTAGCATTTGGATGTGGGTTTGCAGGAGTTACTTGAGGTGCACTCGCAAGTATGAACAAGGTTGTCGGGCAGTGAAGCAGGTGCAGCGAATCCGAGAGAATCCTGAGCTGTATCAAATTACCTACATCGGACATCACACATGTAAAGACATCCTCAGGACACCCCAAGTTGTCACAGAATCTGGTAGTAACTGGGAATCACTGATCTTCGCTACCGATTCTTCGAAGATTCTAAAAAACCAAGTAACAAAGGCCCACCCCATCATAAAACAAGAGCATCTTCATACCAAAAAAGAGGAGACACCGAGTGATGATTTCTCCGACTGCAGCAGCTTGGACCTTAGTTTGTGGTCGGATCTCAAAGATCTGTCCGAGCCTGTAATGGTGTCTTTAGGTTCTGATAATAATGCAGATACTGTCTATTCATGTTGTTCAGCAGGCTCTTTGGATTTCGGGATCGTCGATGATCCTATTCATTTTGGCTCTGCAGATGATTTCCACTTCCTTGGATGATCATGGGATACACGATTCATCAGTATCTCATTAAATCATAACCGAGGTATCGATATATGGTGATGATCTAGATTCTGGGTTTTTTGCATTTTCCAACATTGTAAAATGTCTGATGATATATATCCATTGTTCCTACTTTCATGAATAAATCGATCTGATGTAACCTAATCTGTATGTGATATCGTTGCTATTTAATATTTTCGCACTTGAAATATCAGAATCATCAGAGAGACTAGTTGAGTGAAGTGAATCTTCGTGTATGATATATACTTGTGAAGTCGAAATCAGAAAAGGGGAAAAAGATTGCATTGGAGGAAACAGTGACAGGAGTGGAGCCCAAAGGACATAAGCGTATGACGAGGGTAACTAACGAATTGAAGGGCAAGTGGGAAAAAACAAAGAGATCTGATCGAAGTCTTATTGCTAAGTAACAAAAACTTATAAAGGATCGTTTTCGGTTACATGTAAAGCTGTTTATGCTCCAAAGAACATAAGCGTATGACGAGGGAAGGGAGCCCAAAGGGCATAAGCGTATGACGAGGGTAACTAATGAATTGATGGGCAAGTGGGGAAAAAAACAAAGAGATCTGATCAAAGTCTTGTTGCTAAGTAAGAAAAACTTGTAAAGGATCGTTTTCGGTTACATGTAAAACTGTTGATACTCCTTCCAAAATAAGTCATGACTTCCTCTTCAACACGTTAAAGCGATGGCACAATACTGCAGCCACTACTATGGAAGATTCTTAAGATAGGAAGATCCAGAAGTCTCCTTTGTTGTTTTATGTTGCATGGTATATATTGAGAGGCTTCAATCTTTTCAAGATAGTTTCAAGTTAATTAATTAATTGAAGTATATACCCATTGACGATTTGACACGTAAGCACATTCACACAAAATATGTATAATCAACATATATATATCATGATTATATATATATGTATAATATGTTATATGATTCGTTCATATTGTAGCACAGTGAAAGAAGATTAATTTAATTATTAATTAATATTCCTCTCTGAAATTCTCAAAAATTGGTCACTGTATTCACACGGTGGACCCAATAAGAGGGGGAAAAAATAAAAAGAGATAGGCGTGGAATAGTGGAGACTGGAGACCATTTTCAGAAGATAAGCTTCTGGATATATATCTTCATCTACGATCGCCATTTATGAAAACCATTAATCTTTTCATCAAATTTTTTTTAATGGAGAATTAAAATAAAAGTATTAAATAGTAATTATAATAGTTGCTTTCCTCAAAGTGGATGTATAGCCCCCAACAACAAACGTACCAAACAAATTAAGAGAAACGGTTACTTAAAATTAACCTTTGCGTTTTTAATGTATACTCCCATGGACTAATCACTCCAAATTGGGCTTAGAACCAAAATTAGGGATACATTGGTATACATACTTATACCACCTCCTTCTTTTACCATTTAATATAAATTCTAGTTGATTGAAAAAACTTAAATAAATTACTTTAAAATATTTATATATATCGTCTTTCTTCAAATTAATTTATCTGATTCATAGAAGTGTATATAGTTTAATGATAACATAGTATTTCAAAGACATCATATAACATATGCTATATAATAAAGTAATTTATTCAACTTTTCTATTATCTTCAAATTAATCAATTGAGCCATATATTAAAGAACTTAGAATCTAGTATATATTGTCTTTTTGTTTATATGCATATATACACGTTGCCACTTTATCCATGAAAGATATATATTAAAAGGAAAAAATTGCAAACATATATACTATACATTACAATTTTATTTTTCAAAGTCGTCCTCGCTAATTAATCGTCAGCATCAAATAGATGAAAGCTATATCATGGGTGTGCACCCTTGAGAATATATTCATCAATTCATAAACTTGAAGCAAACCTATAAATCACAAAATCAAAAGGCAAAATGTAAATAATTTAACTCATTAACCTAGCTGAAATTTGTGTCTCACATAACTTGAAAAGCTGGTGAACGTAAAAGAAAAATGAAGAACGTATTACAATTGAAACCGGCATATAATTAAGTCGCAAAATCTCCCAGTTAAGTTGAAGCAGTTATTGGCAGTCCGGTAATTAGCCGGAAGAAAATAAAATATGAAATTGGAAAAAAATTCTTCCTCCTTAAAAATAAATAAAAAGTTGTTTAGCTTTCCTTCTTGTCGCCGTGGCCTGCTTGTTCCCATTTCTCATCAGCAGAAGTGAAGAGAGACTCCATGCTATTCCCACTGCTAGAACCTGAATTAAACATGGCATCAGCCATATCCGCCACCGGGTAATCGGCTCCCAATCTGGACGTGGAGGCCTCTGCACCTGCCGGATTCACGCCGGCGGCGGCGGTAAGGAGGCCAAGGTGGACAGAAGACAACCAACCGGGAACAGAAGAGGAAGAAGGAGACAATTGGGAGGACGTAGTGGGATTAATGGGGTGTGACTGTGAGATGATGAGTTGTGGTGGTGGAACCACTGAAGAAGATGGGGCAGTGGAGGAAAAGTGGCAGGTGTGGCTACCTCTGTATGTTACTGCAAATACGTTAGGGTTAGTATCCAGACGCTGCACTTGCTTCTTCGCAGGGCATTGACATAGCTTCTGGTGAGTGCACCTGAAGTAACTCCTGCAAATCAATCAATCAAGTAATTAATTATTAATAATTCACTCAATCAATTAGTCCTCCTGAGTGGTTTTCCTTTCACACTTGAATCATATGCTTATTTTGAACGAGAGGGAGAGGGAGAAATTTGGGCAGAAGAAAAAAAAAAGGAGGAAATTTGTCTTCATGTTTGTTGCGTATACACACATAGAAGGACGAATATGAAATTGGATGTGCCAAACACAGGCGTACTAGTCATACTAGCTGACCTTTTTTTTAAAGATTAAAAAAGTTAATTAAATTATTTAATTATACCATGAATTCTGAAATATTTATTTACATCATTAGAAGGAAAATGATAAATATATCAATTAATTAGCTTCCTTGATCTATAAAAAAAAGGCAACTTACTATCATATTAAAAATATAAGGTAGTATATATAAATACAAGGATATGAATATTAATTGATGGATGTGCCAAACCGTGCAAGACGTGTGTACACATGTCTTATTATAAGGTCAACGAGTTAAACTACTTGCTGGGAAGGAACAAGTCAACTAGGACGTTTATATAGCTTGAAAATTGAGTTAGTGAGATATATGGATGTGAAAGCAAAAATTAAAGGTCTTAGACATCTGTAATGCTTTGAATTGAATGTTTCAAATTGTACAAGTTAATATATAAATTTTTCAACTTTAACCACCCCAGACATGTTTAATGAACTAAAACCAACCCCCATGCATCTGCACAAATGTATATAGATAGCAGTAAATATTAAAGTAACAACGTGTTAATTTCTTATTTTATTTTACTTATCTATATGGTGTCTTCATATTGATATGATATATAAAAGTAATGATATATAATGTCATAATCACCTGGGGTAATTGGAGCCTAGGATTTCTTTTTGGCCATATTTTCTCCAAGTGTAGCCATCGTCTTGTGGCACATCTGCGTTCCCAAACTGATTTGCTGGAACCATCACAGTTGTCTTCTCTGATTCATCCTTCCTGCTATATATACATATATAATGCATCAACTATTAACAGAATTAATTACAACCATGAATTCCGTCGTAGCATCATAGTGCCCAATATTACAAACTTGTATATACAAGTTTAGTACTTTGTATAGTAATTAATCAATGATTGGTAGGTATATAAAGCAAAATGCCAATAATACGATCGGTATGGAATTTGCTTAACTGCCAAGAAAGAAGTACATAGGAAAATCCTTTTTCCTGCTTTGCTTTTGAGCAAAAAGAGAAACATCCAAAATTCAAAAGCGCTATATATATATATTTATATGTATATATGCTTTGCTTTTTTGGTTCTTGCTTTCCTGTGGGGTATATGTATATAATGAGCTAATACCAATATGACACATAACATAGCTCATGATGATCTACATTTCACAAATTGATTGATGCATATATAAGTCACAATCTTCGTATATCTATATCCCTATATGTATATAAATTAAATATCTATCTATTGATCACCTGAATTCTTATAGAAAGGACTGTGTAAATTAATACTTAGCTATATATAGTCACCTTTTACGGCGTCGAGAAGGAGATGCTACGACATCAGCTTCTGCAGAAGAAGCACCTACATTTCTGGCACCAAAGTCAGTCATGATCTGCAGGCCGGTACCCCTGGGCCGTGCCGCCGCCAGCGTCGTCGTCCTCGACGGAGGTTGAAGTTGTGGCGTTTGGTGAAACTGATGACCCACAGACAGCAATTCCTGGAACAATAACGAAGAAGCTGAAGAAGAAGCCATTATTTGAGGCGGCGGCGGCTGCTGCTGCTGCTGCTGCTGTATGATTTCCTGCTTCGCAGCTTCCTCGTCATCGCCCACCAACAGCTTCCCTTTGGCAGCATTAAGTTTCATCACAATCTCATCAATACACCTCAACACTGAATCAGAAGAAGACTCTCTTACAGGTAGGTTCGATTCAAGGCTTCTGGCTAAATCACAAGCCCTCTGAATCAAACAAGTAACATTCTCGTCCATGTTTATTAGTTATTCCCTCTCCGTGTTTCTGAATTTAACTCGCCTCTCTAGGTATCAACTCTGAAGTGTGTATAAATATAAGTGGGTCTGAACATATAGCATGACATTAAATTTCTTGTGAGCTTCTATCTATGTATGTATATATGTATGATTACTGTTGGAAGCTAAGCGAGCATTTTTGTTTCCTTTTACACGGTACAACGGAAAATCAAAAGTAAAAGAAGAAGGAATGGGAATATTAAGCGAAGACCTGGTCAGCGTCTAAGGTACTCGGAAGTTTTCAAAGCAATTTAAATTTAAATTTTTGTTGGAAGAAGAATTCTTGCCCATTTAAACCGCTTCTCTTCTAATATTTGGACCCTAAGTGACGAATTTTCCCAGCGTTGAACTTACGACCATCATCGTCACAAAATATTTTCTTCTTTCTTCTTTCTTCTCGAGGCTTTCCAATTCTACGTCTTTGAGATTTGAACGTAGTTGAACCGATTAATTTTAGAGCTAGCTGGGTTCTAGGCAAATCATCCCTCCTTGGTGTGAACATTTTCACTTAATCACTATGACTGTGCAGAGAAAACTTGTTGGACTTCATATGCCATCTAGATTCTTTAGTCCTATCTTCTTACCGTATTATTTTTTACCACCACAAATTAACCCCATCCAATTATTTCTTCTTTAATTTTTTTAATCTTGTCCGTGCGTACGGCGTTTATGCAATATTTTTATAAGATTCGAATTAAATTAAAATATGCAAGGAAACACAAGTTAATTGCTTATATTATCCATTGCTCACTTCGTTTTTGAAATATAAGGTGAAAAGTTGTAAACAGATCAGGTTGTTTATATAAGGTGAAATTTGGACTTGTCTTGTTATCTAATATTTAATGTGTTTTTTTTTTCATTTTCATCCCTAAATAAGTATATATCTCTCCCATGTCTTTTTATCACTCTTTTTCTTCCACTCATCAATCTCTCTCTCATTCACCCTCCCTCCATAAATTAATTTATTTTAGGATAATAAATTGCATCTTTTCTTCACCAAAAAAATAAATAAATTGCATCTTTAAATATTTATTGCATTTAACTTATTTTAACCATCTTATTGAATTGCCTAATTTTAGCTATTTTCATTTTTATATTTTGAAGTGGAGGTAGTGTCACATCGAATATGGATTTTTTTAGGGCTTGTTTACGTCATCTTCCTGAAATCTAGGTTTGGTTTCAAACCCTAGGTTTTACCTTAAAATATAGGTTTTGTCCAAGCACAAAATTTTTTCAGAAAAGCTATTTTGGTTACAAAACTTCGGTTTCAAACCTAGATTTTCTCTTTCCTACTTTTCATCTTTCCTCTTTCATACTTTTTTCCTTCTTTCTCTTTCCCCTTTCCTACCTTTTCTTTCTTTCTCTTTCATCTCTCCTACTTTTTCTTTCTTCTCTTTCCTATTTCTTACTTTTTATTCTTTCTCTTTCTTCTTTTCTACCAATTTTTTTGTCTAGGAATCCGTAAAGCTTAATAACTTCCCAAACATAAATCTATTCTACAAAACCTAGATTTTACCTCGAAATCTGTAAAAGCTATTTTTAAAATAGCTTCCAAGCAAGTCCTTAAAACTTTTTACGTGGGTCCATTACATGATTATACTTGCTTTGAATATTATAGAACATTACTTATCATAGTGGTTAAAACTCAGACTTTTCCTCTGCCTAGCTGTATCATAATATTATAATAAGCTATAAAGACTTTTCCTAGTGAATTGATATTTTTCAAAAAAGAATTAAAAAAAGAGGAGCGGTTTCGGGTCCTGTCCACAGATGGAACTCCACCAGTAAGCTTCTATTTTGTTGGTATAGCATTAAAAAGAACCATACTACACACATAGCATTAGAGGTCAATTGATTCAGTCTATTTTTCTCAGTAATGTTTTGTTCATATATAGATATTAGAATAAGAATATCTTCTGAACATTTTTCTCCCCCAAGATATATAGTAGGGTGAAAGGTAAAATTTTTTCAATAATGTTATTTAGTAAATTCTGGATGTTTGTAGTAACTTTTGGTGTGCATTTTTTTTTAATATCTTTTCATGAGTAATAGTAGTATTTTCCTTTAGGACTCATTTTTTGGGCCAATAATGACAGAATTTTCTTACTACATATTTAATTTATACCCACTTAACATATTTGTTTTATATATATATATTGATTGCATTTTAAATTTTTTTATCTCGAGTAATTTAATTGAGGTTGAAAAGTATAAATTTGTTTTTCATGTTAATCTTTTGGACTTTTGGTTAATAATTTTCTCAAAAATTTAGCTGTTTATGCTGCATCTTTTTGTAATGCTTCTTCTTGAGTTTTTTTTTATAAATATGTTGAAACTTCCAAGTAACTCTTTTAATTTTGGAACATGTTAATATAAAAATAAATAGGGTAAAGGTATAAATTTAGCAACTAAGTTATTGTTCAGGAGCATCCAGCGTAATTAACTCTGTAATGTTGCAAATTTAGCAACACCGTTAATCTTCCCTAACTCCGTTAACTAGCTAACATATTATACTATTTTTAGAGTTTGGAGTTTCGTTTTGGCATTATTTAGACAATTAAAACTACTCATTTTTGTCTAATTTCCTTCATGAAAGTTACTTCAAATAATTTTATCTTTCTAATGGTAATCAAAATTACTTATTTTTATTTAACTTAAGAAAAAAAATATTTAGAGCAACTTTCATGAAGGAAATTAAGCAAAAAAATAGTAATTTTAATTATTTAAATAATCCAAAATGAAACACGAAACCCTAAAATATACTAGCTAAATTTGCACCCTTATTGAATTATTATTGTTAAATTTGTACACTTAAAAAGTTAATTGTGCTAGATGCGCTCTCGACCAATAACTTCGTTGCTAAATTTACACCTTAACCCATATAATTAAATAATAAAGCAAATGTTTTCTAGTTAAAACTGTGCCTTATATAATCGATATTTATTTTTAACTATTGATGTCAAATGAAATAGTATTTATGTATGCCTACATTAATTTTAGTTGTAGGAATGGGAAAAAAAACCCATACGCTTCTTAATATATGATATATGGGTTACATAATTAAGTTGGATATATTGAAAAAATAGTTATACTAGTCCTTTGCAAAAATAATGTTGTTTTTACCCGTTTTAATCATTCAAATTAGATATCACTTTGAAAACCTATCAATTAATATATGCAATTAATAAAGATAACATAAAAAAATTTAAATTTGAAAAATAAAATGAACTGACATCTTATATCAATGATTGGGATAAACTCTCATACCGACTCTTATAGTTAGGATCAGGAAAGCGTATCTTAAATATATCTGAAAATGTCGCTGCAAAGTATATTCATCATTAATTAATTTATTGAATTGTTTGGAGGGACTTAATTTCATGACACGAAATTGAAGTGAGAGGTGCCCTGCCGGAGTCAAAGGAGACAAAAAGGAATTTAGAAAATACTAAATATGCATTCACACCATGAGACGGTGAGATTTTTTTTTTTTTGCCAAGCATGAGACGGTGAGATTTTGTTCATATTTGATTTTCAATTATATGTCCCACACGAACTCTGACCCGTGTTAGTTAACTCCAACTTTAGGGTTGTTCATATATATATATATATATATATAATTCAAACATCACATACCAAATCTTAAGACTCAATCTATATATGACTCCCTGTTTTTTCCTATGTTTAATTGTGAGAATGAAACAATTGATATAAATCAATCTTAATAAAAACTAGGTGTGTTTTTTTTAGTCAAAAGGGTGAGACTATGTTTTTTATTGAAGATATATGTGTTCAAAATATTGTTAGATATTAAATATATAAAAAAAATGTGACTACTTTAGTTACAAAATAGATAGGAGTGTTGGAAACCACCCACAAAAATACATGTAGCCAACGAACACAAGAAGAAAATAGTTTCTTTTTTGGTAACCATGGAATTGAAGTTTGAGAAGTGGAATTGAGGTTGAAATTGAAAAATGGGTCTATTTGGTATGTGAGAATCTAATCCCATAAAAATGAAGGAATCGGGTTCCTTGCTTACTCCCAGTTCCATGGAACTATAACTTTTATTACCATTATATCCATTATAATTTAATCTCTTAGACAATTATATCATCCTCATCTTTCTATCCTATCCCTCCCTCTTTCTCTCATATCAGATGTCGTCACCACCTTCTCCTTCATCCACTGTCTCCCTCAACCTTTGCCACCACCATCAACCTCACCCAGAAGGAGCTTCGTTGCATCCAAGCTTTTGTCACTTCCTCCTTCGTCTGTCTATCTGAGAATGAAGCTCTCTGTCACCGTCCAAGCTTCATCCATCTCTTGCAATGAAGTCTCAGACTCCAGCAAGGCCGTTAATGCCAACGTCAATGTCTGCGTCCTCCATGCTCTCCTTTAATTTTTGTCTTATGTTCTCTCCAAAACTTCGACCTATTGGTTCTTACCTTCAATAGATCCTTCATCTTCTTCAACTTTGGTCTTTTCAAATAAAATTATATTTATTGATTAAAAATTAGATTACATTTCTTTCATTTTGTCAAACATATTTTGAAACTCACTTCTAATTATAATTTCACTTCCAACAAAAACTCTTTCACATACCAAACGAGACATTGGTGTTTACAATGTGATTAGTGACCATGGTTGTTTGGACAGTAGAATGAGATAAGATGGAGAAGTTCTATGTATTGCTTATTTAATACGCTGTCAATACTTTTTTTTAGACTTAATTCAACTCTACTTGTTTCATGTCATGGTGCGAATTGGAATAATGATTAATTTTATTCAGGATATAATAAATAATTTTGGATATGGATTACACCTTCAAAAGCTGAGCCAACTGGGTTGAGAAAGAGAAATAGATATGTGGTTGAAACTACTTTTCTAACGTGATTTAAAGTTTACAAGATAAATATGTGAAAAATATTTTATATATCAATTTATTTGAACGTGCTTTTCTGACAATGTCAAACTAAATGAGCCAATGTGATAGGTTAATTTCACTTGTTTACGTGGTTGGCGTGGGTTTGTCCATGTTAATTCAACATTTGGGAACAACTTGCAAATTGAACAATATAATGCTTTTCAAATACAATTACTCATAATGTAAAACGATTTTACATCAAATAAGGACGTATTACATGGCCTAGTTAAAGCCTAACGTGGCTTGACCTTTTTAATAAAAAAGTCAAGTTTCACGTATTTAAATAAATAAATCTTTAAATATGTGCTATTAAATATTAAACATGTATGCATATATTATTTTGTTATAAAATATGTATATTATTTAGGGAGAAGTTCAATTACATCCAATTGAAAACAAATATAATCATGTGTTTATGTAGTTATATCCATATCGATGAATGGTGATATGCCAAGATCATTTGTAAATAAAAAACTTGAGGATTTCACAGCACATAAATTCTTAATATGCAGATCGGGTCCCCAGCACATATATATAGATAGTTAAAAACAATGGGCAGTATTAGACAAGAGAGAGATGCAAACTTACGTACGTATGTGTGTAAAATATAGGGAATTGATAAAATAATATATATATATATATAGCATGACGAAATATAAAATAAAAAAACTGGCGATTTGTGACCTCGATTAATACAAAATCCGCTCGTTTAAATCCCATTTAATAACTCTACATATTATTAAAAAGGAGTAAACTTACATCCAGTACTGGACAGTTGAATTATCCAGTTGACCATTGAGAAGATGACATGTGGAATTTTTTACACATAAGCAATAACCCCCGAGATTTTTCCGTCGTTTCCGTTTCCATTACTCACGATCATGTCAGATCTCCCCCTATTCTTCTCTCTCTAGAACGCGCACAGAATCATCGCAACGTATCCTTAAATGGCGGGGGGATCACTGGGTATAGAACGCGCACAGAATCATCGCAACGTATCCTTAGATGGGCCTCTGTGTTCCTTCACCTAATTATCGTCATTTGAGAAACGCTCAGTTATCCAGTGTGCGCGCCATGTCTGGTACTGTCTGCAACCTTTTTTCAGTGCTTTAAAGTTT
>JANTPZ010153795.1:0-16400 GCA_025593235.1 Vachellia pachyceras | reverse complement strand
TTAGCTGAAGGAAATGCAACTGCGGAAGAAATCTCTCCTTTAGAGGATGAATTGGAAGAAGAAAATTATTATGCTAGCTTGCCTTTTGCTGCCCTTTTTTCCTTCCTCAAGGTAATTTTTGTGCTGTATGATTTATGATTTTCTTTTTTTAGTAATACTCACCATTTAGAAGCAGTGTTATTTTATCTACCTCGTGCTTCCTCAGTATATTTTGTGCAATGCATTTGTTTAAAGCTTCATACCTTTGTCATGATCAACTTACCATGTCAACGATGGTGAAATCTAGCAGCTGCTCGTGCAATACTGTGCATTTTATTATCTACGAATGCACTCCTTCTCTTGAACTAAATATATCAATAAAAGGGATGGGGATGGCTATTATTTTTCCCCCTCTGCAAGGAAAGAACATAATGAACAGTATGAACAGGAGGTCATGTTTGCATGTGGCTGAAAGTTTAAAGGCAACCTGATCACAAGCTTTATTTTTTTGTATTAGGCCAAAGGTTTGAAGGTGACCTGCCTGTTATGTTATTGCTCAGAGGGTGACAACATGCCTGATGCTTTTCAATTAGCTGGTGCTGCATGCAAGCTCCTTACACTGAGTCCTAACGGTGAGCTTTATTTATTTTAAACAATTTGATATTTTCGCTTTGATTTATTTCAATTAGCAACATGCCAGACTCAAATATCGCCCCATATAGCCTGACTTAGAACTAATATTTCTTGCTTTCAAACCGTATCAGTGCTTAATCTTTTGCTTACTCAATATCAAAAGTTCTCTTAGTAGGTAATTAGTAGTTGTGTTGTGTCTGCTAGCAAATGTACCCATCCTTGCATCAATATTTTTTCACATCATTGCTTCTTCAGGAAGTGGAGCTGATAAATGGCGTGTTCCACTCTCTTGGATGACTGTATATGGACCGCCTCCAGATTTGACCATCTTCTGAGAGTAAGTAGGAGAAACTGGGCATGGGAGGGAGCATACCATCGGTTCAGTCACATTTTTTTACACGTGAGATCTTGTAACTGTGAAGCATAGCCTTTAATACTCTGTTTTCCTATTAAACTACTGACGGCAGGGTTGTGCATTGACATTCAGAATCTCTGTATTTGCATTGTCGTGTTGCTAACAAGTCAAACATAGAAGCACAGTGAATCAAAATTCAGTAATCCATTCCCTAGGCATCAGAAAATATATGTGTAGTTAAATATTTTTAACCATGTTTTTCATGTAAAACCTTTAATAGAGTTATAACTTGAGATTTAAGCTAGAATAAGTAGAGCAAGTGATGAAGGGATTTGATGATGCTCTTTAATTGGGTTTGGGCTAGAATTATATCCTGGTTTGTCTTACCAGCCCAAGCTTTTTTTTTTTTAAAATCAAGCACATGCAATTCTTTTCAAAAACACTAAATGTGGGCGACATTCCCAATAGGATTTAAACATTGATTCATTGCATTATGAATGATTAGGTTATTCCATTAGACCAATCTGAATTTGTGGCCTTAGAAAGTACTTCAATTTGGTGGAAAGCAGCGATGCTTTCGAAGCGGGAGTTGTCTTTGCCGAAGGAGGAAAATCAAGTCGCCTCCTGTCCCCGTCGCGTAATTTCTTTTGAGAATCATATTATTGTTGTCAGCAACTGCTTCCAATTCAATTTGAATGATGTCTCCACAAGAAAGAAAAGAAAACAGGCCACTTTAAGAAAGACGTGTGGAGGATTAATAAGCAATTTCAAATAGATCGAAAATACATGACCCGGGGATGAGAATTTCAGAGGCAATTTTTTTTAAGGGAAATTATCCCGGAATCTAGAGAGATATTTATTAAAAAAGTTATAAGTGTTATAAAATAAAAGAGTTGGAAAGTAGAAGAAGAGAATAGTAGAAGAGGAAATTGAGAGAAGAAGCAAGAGAGCATATCTCATTCCATATGATTTCAAGTATATCTAACCATTTGCTTTACAATCCTATTTATAGGCACTAAACCCTTCTAAGAGTTACAATGCCATAAACAAAAGAGTTAACCCATATTATGATACAACATAAAGGAATAGGAGGTTATGGTCTTTATGGCATTAAGCATGGGAATAATAAGGGGTGGGAGGTTATGGGATTTGGCATTTAGAGGGAGAGGATCCTAAGTGGAATCCAAAAGGTTTTATGGACATCCACATTTATATATAATTTTATAACAAGAGTGAAGAAGTTTACAGATTTTTTGAATTGGACAACAGTACTTGGACTTCATTATAATTATTAAATACCAGATAATTATATAAAAATGTGAATTTTTTTTTTTAGTAGAGGGAAAAAAACGGGTATTTGGTTAGGGTAGGAGAAGAAAAGAGGATGTCAAAATCAAATGGGTGAACTTTTGCAAATTCATGGAAGGTTGACTTGTGAGGGCTCATTATTGTGTGCCAGCCATGGCATTGCAATACAAATCCATATTGGCCGTTCAATTCGGTGCGTGTCCTCCTCCATCCTTTTCACATTGGCTTCCTCGATTTCTTTCCTTGTACTTCTAAATGGTTAAATTTTAAATATAATATTTCAATCAATTTTATTTTTTTAAAATTTATAATCTGTTTCATAAACTCTCAATGTTGATTACTTATAGGGTAAAGCAGAAGATATAACTTTAATTTTATTTCTCGGTGCATCCAACACTCTAATCTTTTTTTATCCAATTTTATCCCTCATCTTTTTAATTCGGTGCAATTTCACCTATCCCTTTAACTTTTAGTCAATTCTTTTAAGGAAAATTAATCTTTTATTTTCCAACTTTTAACTTACTTATAATTTAATCTCTCAAATTATTTTATAAAATCAATCTAATAAAAAAGTTTCCAAATCCCCTCAATAATTTTTCATGAGGATTCCAGAAGTCAAACTTATTTACAACAATTCATCAATTTAAGGTTAAAAACAGGTAGCTTTTCTTTTAGGACTATTTTAAAGTCAGAAGAATGAAAATTTTTTCATTGTATCATAATTTTATGGAAACAACATCTATGACTCAATTTTCAATTGAGATTCTAGAAATCAAATTAATTTTTCAAAATTCGGGTAGAAAGGCTACATTTCAAAAATTTTCAATATTGCTTTACCTCCATTTAAAAGCCAACATTAACCATTAATATTTGTAACCATAAATAATAACATCTCTCAATTTTAACACTTCTGAGACAATTTTAAACCCAAAAAAATTTCACAGCATCATAGATTTTGAGTAAAATTTTTTGGATAAATTTATATATTAACTCTCTTCATTTTCTATAAATTAATTATCTAACTCCCATGTTTATAATCCAATATGTAGTAATGACTCCACCAGAGACAATTTTGTAAATGCTTAATACAAGTCCTCTGAAAATTGCAATATCTACAAGTTCGGCATTGAAATTAAGAGCTGGGATTTTGTGTAGATCATAAAAGTTGAAACTTAAAAGGTACCCACTTGATTTGAGTGTGTGTGTGGTGTAATGTACTATATATATATATATGTATGGGTATGTTTATTAAAGTGTTTGAAAAAATCAAACGCACGTTCAACAATGTTTTCGGTAAAATAAGATAATCTCCTTCATATATTTACCTCAACTTACATAAAAGTACTTCTCTACCGCATTCTCAATCCGGCACTATATATTTTTTGCCAACCTTTCTCTAACTGTGTGTGTTTTCCAGAATTTTCTTCTCATGACGAATGATGAATATCACAAAGAAAGGAATTGTCCTATCGAATCAAAACCTTTCTTTTCCTTTTCTTTAGAATTGTTTGCCTGTTTCTTTGGTTTTTTTGTCTAAGAACAACTTTTCACTTAATCAAGATTATTACATCAAATATAGACAGACCGGAGTTGACTAAACTCTTTAAATAAATTTTAGGTACTTTTAAATAATAAATTTTGCAATGAGTGATTTTTTAACAACATTTCTTCATCCCGATTCCACTAACAACTCTTTAAAGATTACATCAAAGATTTTTTTAACAACTCTTTAAATAAATTTCTTAACAAGATTTACTTTAATGAAAAAAATTCAACTATAAGATGAATTAAAAATTAAGAAATAAGGATTAGATAAATGAGTAATTTTTTTTTTAAAAAAAAAAAAGCTACCCACACATGAACAGGATCACAACCCTACCAGTTTCCACGTGCCGCTATGTTTGAACGTGCTAAGCTGTCGGTGCCTCAGTGCACCTTGTGGAATCAGAGACTTTGGAAAAGGTGAAAAGAGTTTGTGATTTTGGAAAATTTTCATTTAATGGGACCTATTTGATGTTAACCTAGAGAGAGAGAAAGATATATATATATATATATATATATATATAAACTGTAATTTGTGTATGGGAGTATATTATTGAAGAATGGGGAAGTTCAAATACAAATAAACAAAGAAAAGTGGAAGGTTCAACACAAGCAAACGCAGTTGAAATCTCAACTACTAAATAATGTATGTATGCATGTCTTCTAATAACTACTAATTATTTAACATTAAATGTAGATATTTTTAACGGTGAAAATTCAAATGTTGGTTTACAATACGGTCGGAGAATAACTCATTCTACTCGGCTAATCCTCAATATAGCATTAAGCATGTGGCTTGTGTAAAAATACATTATTTAAAATTATTTATTTATGTGTTCAATTATAACATAAATCAATTTATAAATCAGATAAATTAGTTTGAAGAAATTTGATAAAAATAAATAATAGCTTTCTTAATATTTATAATAATGTATTTAGCTTCCTTAATATTTGATAAAATTCAACTAATTTTAATTAATGATTGGAGGTAGGAGGTAGTATGATTTTTATTGCATTGGAAAATTTCCTTCTTCATTTCTTCATTTAATATTGTTCCCATATATGAAATAAAGAAACTGTTAGTTTTAGTTGGTGGATGTAACTTATGAACCTTATTAGTTTGCATTAATAAGTCTTGTTGAGGTGTTGTTAGCTTTTAAATCTAAATGTTATAGAGTTGATTGACATGTACGTCCTAATACACCTTTTTTAATATTTGATGTTTACAATTATTATTGTTTTGGTTAATAAAATTTTTAACCTTTTAAATTTACCCTTATTTTAATTTTGGTCTCTCAAATTTAAAATTGATGATTTATCTCTTAAATAGAAAAATGATCTATATTTTTATTATATTATAGAGAAATATTTTAAACAAAATGAAACTTAATTGATTAAAACCACGTTTTTTAAATTTGACGATCCAAAATAATAATAAGAGTAAATTTAAAGAATCAAATATTGTATTAATTTCAATTTATTCTCAGAATCTATTCTCTTATAATAAAAAGTATCAAAATATAAAAATTGTAGGTCAATTTTACGGAGAATGATTGTAGTTTAAGACTAAGCTGTTTGGATTAGTTTTTTTGGAGGTAATTTTACAATTTATTAATATATGCATCTCTTGTGCTTTGTTTGGTATAAGGAATTTGCAATGGTTCATAAAAAAAAGAAAAAATTTGAATTGAGTATTCTAATTTTCACTCTCTCAAATTCAACAAAGCTTTCCTTTTCTTTGTTACTTATTAGTTCCATTGATTGTGTGTGATATATTTTACAAATTTTTTTTTTGCCGAAAAGAGATTACTATTACTATTAGAAACATAATTAGTACAAATCACTACAAGTCACAATAAGGAAAATAAAATTACAAAGAACCTAAATAGCAAATATAAGACATCATCTGGGGTCTATCCGATCCCTTCTAAATCAGCTTCCAAAATCCTTTACAACTGAGGCGGTGGTTTTGTTGTCTAAGCGAAGTCTTAATTACCAAATCAGCGGCTAAATTTGCTTCTATTGAAATAATCTCAAACGAGTAATTTCTTTCAAAGCTCCTTATAGTAAGGATGTTTTTCAAAATAGCATCACGCCTCCATTCTGGCAATTCACTTGCATATGTAATGCACTTGATGAGTATCCCAAGGTACAGGAAACCGGACCGGTGACCGAACCGGATAAGACAATAAGTTAAGGGTCATTGGGTCAGACTGGTGAAGAATAAAAAAATTAAAAAAATAAATCTTATCACACATTGACACAATCAAACTATTCAAAATTGAAAATTGTAAAAACTAAGCAGTAAATTCTATTATTAATAAAGTAACAATTACTAAACTAATCATATATTTGTACGTTATATATTCTCCGACATTATTTATAATTTTAAAATATTCATCCTAACAAAATATCAAAAAATATATATGATAAGGGGCTCTGTTTTTTATTTTTTAACCTTCAAATTTGAAATTTTAAAATAATTCATCATTTTAAAAAACTAATTAAAAAGAATATGAGTATATGCAAACGCGAGAGTGGGTCTATATGAGAAGGAATTCTGTTTTTATTTTTTTAAATTTCAAATTAACAAATTGTTATTTTGTTTTTAAAAAAAATTTTTTAAAAAAAAGAAAAAAGACCAACTCGATCAACTCACTAACCGGGTAGGGTTGATCCCGGTTCACCCCGAGTCATACCGGTTTGACCTCAAACCGGGGTCGACCTGCCAACCGAACCTGATTGGAGGCCGGTTCGTCGGTTTCCGGTCTGAACCGGCCGGTCCGGTTTCATGAACACTGGAGTATCCTACTATCATATTCAAAAAGCACATCCTCCAATTGGTTCTCTACTGCATATAACACAGCTTCATCCATTGCAATACTTTCACCCATAAGTGCAGATTCAGCTTGAATATTTTTTACTTGATCCTCTAGCAATCCCCCTTTTGAATCACGAAGCACCCAGACTGTGGCAGTCCTGGCAGACAATTTAATTTGAGAATATATATGGTTTGTTTGGCAAAACGTTGAGGAGAGCCAAAAGTACGTTTAATAGTGTTTTTTTGTAAAATGAAATAATCTCCTTCACATATTTACTTCAGCTTGCGTAAAAGTATTTCTCTACCGCATTTCCAAACGGACACGATGTAAAATTGTTTAAGTACAAATATTATTTTATTTGAAAGCATTATCAATCACTAAATACAAACTTTTTTTCAATGGTAAACTCCAACCTTGATTTGTCATGTTAGGGTGATGTTAACATTTTTATCTTGAAGCTATAATTTACTGCATAAAGTTTAATATTATGTAGTTTGAATTTGGAATGAATTATTTTTACATATTTTAGGTTTATGTTTTCTTTTTTAAAAAAATAAATTTCATGTTTTACAGGAAGGCGAAGCTGAATCATATTGCTAAATCGTTCCCATGACTTGCAAAGTCAAACCAAATATACTAGTAATTCACGACTTGCAAAGGCAATTCTGCATTACATGTGAAAATAAGGATATTATGCAAAATTGGTATAAGGGAGAACATTACCACTACAATGTATTTCTTTGTTACTTTATCATGTATTGTCTATAATTTTAAACTTAATTTAATTTGGAATATAATTTTAAAATGTTATATTTTGTTTGCCTTATTGATTAATTAAATTATAACACATTTTATACTGTATTTTTATGTGATTTTGATTGATTTTTATGATTTAGGGCTATTTTGGGCCTATTTAAATTCATGCATGTTTGAAGGTTTATGCCTCTCTGATGGCTTAACTTGGTTTTCTGTGAAGACCTATGGCCTTTTAGCATGTTTATAACATTTTTTAAAAAAATAAATTTTATCGGTCAAGTTTAGGTTGTCAGATAGCCCTGCATGCCAGGTTCTTGTCAACCTGTTACAAAATAAATTAGAACACGGTGTTGTTTAAAAATCCGTTTTACATAATTTTTACGTGAATCAAAATAAAATCTAGATTTGAGGAGAATAATTTTTATAAATTTTAACATAAAATATAGATTTTAAAATGTGATTATGTTTAGAAAATTATTGGTTTTTACGTAGTTCGAAACAACAAGTAAGTTGAAAGAGAAAAAAGAAAGAAATAAAAAAGAGGAAAGAGAAAATTTATTAGGAAAGAGTGTGATTTGATAAAGAAATGATTTTTTTAAAACATATATTTTGTCTCCAAAATAACCTTTATAAAAAGTATGAGTACTTAACTAAAATTTAAGTTTTGGGGCAAAAAGGATGAGAAATAGTAGCCCTCTAATTCTATTTAAAAAGAATCATTTTTTTATTCATACATATAAATTATATCATTAATTTTTTATAAATTTACAATTATTTTATTAGATATAATGTGAATTAAATAGGAATAAGATGGTAAAATTGTTAAATTTTAAGCACTGTTTATAAAAAAAATTAAACTATGCAAAAACAATGTAAAAAGTAATTTATAAAAAATCAAAATAATAATTTATTTAACGTGATTGATTTTACAGTATAATATGTGAAGGTCATAGCCTGCCAACACATTAGCTGGCCACTCGTTTATTTTTTTAATTCATTTTCATTTTCTTCTTCTCTCTGTTCTTCCTCGAGTCCTCCAGAAGAGAAGAGAGATAGATACACGCTGAGTAATTCTGCATCATTGGAACTCTCTCTCTCTCTCTCTATCTCGATTTTGACTCACATTGATTCATCCACTCTCTCTTCTCAGAATAATCGGGTAAAGATTTAGGTGAGAAAATTGTCACTTACACATTCGCCCACATTGTGACTGAAGATCTGTGCTTTCGACTTTCGTTAGGTTCAGCTTTTTCATTCCCCTGTTTTCTCACTTTTCCTTCAACAAGAATAATCAAAAGAAAAAGAATTCCGCCGGAGCCGATTCTTCCGGTCACCTACCGGCAAACTCATGCCGTTTCCTTTACCTCCACGGTTAGGATATTGATAGGCTCCATTTTGTCTTCTCCCAGACGTCTCCGATTATAAACTCTCTTATAGGAAAGCTTTCGAATGCTGAGCTCACCTGCGTGAAAGCCATTGGTTCAATTGAATGGCTTCAAATTTAAACACAGATCGCCGAGACTCGTAATCGTAATTGCAGCTCCGAGAGATCAAAGCTTCGTTCAGCTTTGCGATTCAATTCGCGCGCGCGCACTCTTATTGTTTCTCGCGATAAAGAAGATGATGATGAAGGTGAACGGAATCTCAGGCGAGCGGCCGGACGCGGCGGAATGGGAGATGAGGCCGGGAGGAATGTTAGTTCAGAAGCGAAGCGCTGAGTCGGATCGGAACTCAGTGCCGGCACCGACAGTAAGAGTTAGGGTTAAATACGGGTCAACCTACCACCACGTCAACATTAGTTCACAAGCCACATTTGGTAACTCTCGCCTTATTTACTCTATATGTTCCTTTTTTTTTTTCATGTTTGCCTTTTGTTTTGCCCCTTAAAAAAAGAAACATTTATTTGTTCGTTGCTACTTGTCACAGGGGAATTGAAGAAAATGCTATCTGGGCCTACTGGGTTACACCACCAAGACCAGAAACTGTTCTACAAAAACAGAGAGAGAGATTCAAAAACGTTCCTGGACATATTGGGAGTGAAGAACAAGTCGAAGATAGTATTAGAGGAAGATCCAATTAGTCAAGAGAAGAGGTACTTAGAGATGAGGAGAAATGCAAACATGGAGAAAGCTGCAAAATGCATCTCACAGATCAGTTTGGAAGTCGATAGACTTGCAGGCCAGGTATTTGATTTTTTTTTTCTTTTTTCCAAAAGGCTTTGAACCTCCCAATTCTAAGTAGCTTTTAGGGTATGATTCGGCCTATTTGAGTTTATAGAAGTTTAAAATAACGTATTTTTTCATAAAATGAGATAATCTCATCCATGTATTTAACAATTTGCGTCCCAAATAGGCTTTTATATGAGTGACTTGAGGCTGTTATGGTATTGGAATGGAATCTGATGGTTTGTGGGTTGATTGGGATTTGGAATTGGGAAGGTGGGTGCTCTTGAATCGATTATCGGTAAAGGGAAGAAAGTTGCAGAATCGGAGGTGATTAGGTTGATTGAGCAGCTCATGAATCAGTTGCTTAAATTGGACGCTATAATGGCTGACGGAGACGTCAAATTGCAGAGGAAAATGCAGGTGCATTATTATTTATTTAACTAAATTTGCCCTCAAGTTTTACACTATAAAGTGAGTTTATAAACACTACTTTCCTCAAATGTACTGCATTAGTCACTTTAACTAGAAAATTAGCATTAAACATGAGTTGGAGAAGTTTACTCGGCATGTTTTGACATGTCGTTTGTTGTTGTATTACATCATTTATTGCACTGCGTGAAAGGCCATCGTTAGGAAACATGAGTTGGATATTACAAGGCGATGACAACAGATCAGGCATTAAAAAAACCAATGAGAATCTTCTCAAGAAATTTTAATTGAAAACCTACAAGCTACACCAGACTCAAATGAATACTTGTATGCATGAGTTTATCATTTTTCTTCAAACTGATTTATCAAATTTATTAATTGAATATAATCTAATAATACGTATAAGTATATAAAATACATATTATAATTAAGTAATTTTTTAATATATTAAAAACTGTCAATTGATTTTTATATCAAGTATCCGACTTAACATCCGAATATCACCTGCTCTGTATCCTTTGCAAAACATGAGTCCACATTGGTAATAACTGATGATGATGATGTGCAGGTGAGAAGAGTGCAGAAGTATGTGGAAACACTGGATGTGCTGAAAGTGAAGAACTCAATGGCATTCAAGAATGAAGGTCGCAAGCATCATCACAACAGTAACACTCGACAAAAGCAAAGACTTGCCCCAATTGTAGAACAGCAACCACAGAGGCACTCCAACTCTGGAGTGGTAGTCACCACCAAGTGGGAGACCTTTGACTCTGCCACGTCACAACTAGTCCCCGCCACATCATCATCCGTTGCCACGTCAGCCACCAATAATAACAATAATAATAAGGTTCAGCCCAGGTTCAATTGGGAATTATTCAACTAATAATAATAATAATAATAATAATAATAATAATGAATCATAGGAGTACCACGTACGTATTTGTTGTTGTATGTGAGTGTTTTGAGAGTTTTTGGAGTGTTACTTTTTTTCTTCATTCTTTTATGTATTTAGATCTTTTTCACCACTGGCAAAAAAAAGATCTTTTTCACCAAACAAACTCTTTCCTTTGTCACTTTGTTCATCCATAGAAAAATAAAAATAGATGGGGTTGATATATTATATTTAATGATAGTGATATTATCAGAAAAATTTATGCACTTTTTTTGGTTGTATGGATATGTAATATATAATAATATATGTAATTGTAGCTTCTGTTACTGTGAAATTGGCCCAGCCATCTCTGCAGCCATATTTCTTCCCTGTAAGAAAGGACATAGCTTAGGGGTGTTTGTCAACCTCTTCGGGGTGTTTGTTAAATCTCTAAAATCACTTTTAGAATCATTTTCACATAAGTTGAGATAAGATTCTTCTCACATACTTACCTTGGATTAGGTAAAGTTACTTTCCAAAAGTTAAACCAAACACATCATATGTCTTATGTGGCAGGGGGAATTATATTCATGTTAAATCTTATTCCAAACTCTGAAGTAACTCTTATATAAAAGATTGGAAATAATATTTTTTTAGGTTAAAGAAGATTATAACTTGCAACACTTAAAAAATACTGATAATTTGTTATGATAATTAAGAATATGGATTCTGATATTTTGTAATTTTTTTTAAGTTTACTATTAATTCTGTAAGCTTAGGGTCCCTTGGTCTTCCCCAAAAATTAAAGTGAGGTCTACTCAAGAGTATTAATTTGTCCCTTGATCATTTAACAAATCTGGAAAAGGTAATCAAAAGCAGAGATGATCATATGATCGATACTAATGTATTGGTTTAACTAATTACCATGTTACTCTCTCTACGTGAGGTTGGGGCATCTCTACTATTTTAATGCAACCTATCCAAACTAGAAACCATTTCATTAACTAACAGATGATTAGTATTCTAATTAATTATGATAAGTAGTTAACTTGGACATGACTCTTTCATTTTTTTTGGGTAAAATACTCTTTCATTATGTTGGAGGTCGATCTGAGTTATTTCATGATTTTTTTTGGTAAATAATTATTGGATCCCACTAAATAACTCTGTTACATGTATAATTATGTCGATAGTTATATTCATTTTGAATAAAATATTCCTCTTCTTTGATAAAAAAAAAAATCCTCTTCTCAATGTTAAACAGAAGGTCCTTTTAACTAACTCATTAGGATTAAACAAATTAATTAAATTAGTAGTTTGTAATTAATGAGAACTCTTTTTATCCTATCTATGAGATTAAATTAGTAGTTTGTAATTAATGAGAACTCTTTTTATCTTATTTATAAGTCACTTCGTATGTTTCACACGTTAAAGTAAGAAAACATTTAATCTCATTACCTTTGTTATAAAATTCAATTTTTTTAAATATATCCTTATTTAATATTCACTATAATATATAAGAGGGATATCAACACAACACATAATGAAAGGTAAAATTGTGCATCTACATAAAAAATTTAATGAGGTAACTTATAAATATGATCAAATAAAAACCTCCTCTCTTTACCTCATAAATAGGATCATATGAGTACTATTTTTTAACAATTACACTTGGTATTAAATGGGATGTTTAAACAAATAATTAATGACTTTTGCCAATAAAAAGTGAGCATTAGTTAGGAATATTTTGGTAACAAATGTTAAGTGCACGAGACAAAAAGAATGTGCTTTATACAAATTAAGTACTAAAGAAAAAGCTCTAAAAATGATCTTATATAGAAAACTGAATAGAGCATTCAACTTCATTCTAGTTTGGCCCTTCCATACAAGGTTGATTGTATAAATTAATAGTCACATAAGTAATTATAAACTTGTGACATGTTTAGCATGCACAACACATCGGGTGCAAGTTTGAATTAGTGGCGGAAACTACACTTTCAACATTATTTACCGTCTACAAAGTAAAGTGTGTGAGATGGGTTATGTTTCGATTAAGTAAAGATGTGGAGCACTTTCCCAAACATGTCTCATAAAGTTGCATAATTACTCTTTATATATCAAAACACAACATCATCTAATCAAGCAAGTCAGCAGGATCGATCCTAATAAGGTTTCACTAAATATTGTTGTGGTGGTGATAAACTAATAGCAATAACATAATTCTAGTGGTCATTTTTAAATAAACACCTACTAACACCGCACAAAAAATTGACTTTCAACAATAAGGATAAAAAGTCATCACCTCAGCGATTACGTGGCAATGCCATGTCACCAATAGTTGCTTGGCCGTCTCCATGTCACCGTGGAAGCTGTTTATAATCACAATTCCCTTTGAAGCCATAACAGTTTTGATAACCCCTCAGGGAAGAATGTGCTTAACGGATATCAAAGAGCCCAATTCAAAAGAAATACGCTATGAGGATATTATTATTAAAAGAGAGTATGTAATTCTTTCTTGAGACACGTCCATATTTAAAGTTTGATAATTTTTTGAATATGATTGCCTCCGGTAAAATATTGCATGGGCCGCGTAGCAAAAAAAAAAATTTCTGGAGATGTAAATAGCTGTTGGGTGAAATCTTAGGCCATATCTTGAATGTGTCTTGCAGATTAGGCTCGACTAAGAAAAGATTAGGTTGGGCCCAATTTCATAATAATCTCAAAATACGATTTTAGTCCAAAGCCCAACATAATGTTCTTCTTTTTTGGGCTGGTTAGTACTTGGGCTATTTGCATCGAGGCCCAAACTAAGTTTTTTGTCCCGCCCAAACTGTGAAACATAGGCATATGTATCAGTATGTGGATTCACTTTTCAGCCCATGTTGAATGCTTATTCACTGCATATGTAGGCAGTGAATTTCTAGGAGAGTAATTAACTATGTGCTTGTGCATTGCAATTTTTATTTGAAATTCCTTTTAATCGATGTAGTGTATCTTTAAAGCAAGTTATTGTCCAACTCAGGGCTGATATTTGTTACAAAAAAAATATGGTAATGATAAATATAATATATATAGAAAAACCCTCTCCCATGTGTATACACATATATGGAAATCTCTCAAGTCTTTTTGTCATAATAGAAACAGAATTAAAAATATTTTCTTACCTGAAATGTATTTTCCATATATTTTACCTACCAAATGTAGCCTTAGTACTAAGAATATGAAATTAAAGGTGAAAAAGGAAGCAAGGCAGGATTTTGTTTGGTAGGGTTTAACTCATATTTACCTACCAAACGTTGCCCTAGTACTAAGAGACCTCAAGCCGAGGTTGATTCTATTATGGAGTCGTGTTGTTTTGAATGAAACATGCATTACTATATCAGATTTTTTTCATGTCTTTTTTTAACACCCATATTTTGTAAGGTATATCTATTTCATGTGTATTTCAATGTTTATATTGTGCATTAATAAGATAAAATATATTTATATGACATTCAAACAATGCAACCAGTTTTGAAAAGAATCAAAAGTGTCATCCTTATTGGACTATTATAGACAGGATGCCCATAAAAAAAACGAAATTGGGACACAAATAAGACAGAACCAATGAACTTGGCCAATGACACAGTGTATTATAATTATAATACTATTTTACATTTGTTTATTGGAGCTTCTAGCTATTCCATTTACGGCTCCCCGGCGGGTATATATTCATTATATTTATATATATATATATATATATTTGAGGAGTTATATGTCAGAGTTAAATTCAGATTTTGATTCCTTTGTTGATTGGAGAAAAATACTGAACATTAGTCTTCAATTGTTAACTACAATCATGTTATTATATGAATATAGAAAGCGAAGGGAAAGTTACATTCCCTAGACAACTTGGTAGTTGACTACAAGATTCTCGTTCATGCATGCAACTTTCTGGTTTCTTAAATCTTAAGCATATGTTCTCATTCAATGACGGCAAGTATATAACATTTTATAAAGACATAAACTATATATATATATATATGCCGCATTTGAAGAATATGTTTCTTTGTATATAGTCTATGGACCGTGCGAAATGACCAGATGGGGAGTCACTGCAAAAGAAAGCATACATTCAGCAGTTGCTGCTGAAAATGAATTTTTTATTATGGCAATTTAAATTTTTGATGTAGTGAGTGTCTTGGTTATTGGTTGGATCAATTCATTGATAAGAAAATACTTAATTTCATATTAGAAGTCAATAAAACCGTTGTTTTGGAAGGAATATGATTCTGATTCTAACTGTTCAGGTTGAAGATTATTAATTATAAGCTGGCCAAGAATCACACACACACACACACACACACACACACATCCCAACTTGTTTTCTTTCCTTTACTTGGTTTATTTCAACTAAATATCGATTTAAACATGGTCGATCATTTTTCAATAATTAATCTGACAGGACATAGATATATAAATATTGTATTCAACCTATAGCTAGCTAGCTCGTAATAGAGACAAAATTATTACATGAACGTGTAAAGATGAATGAATGAATAGGCACGCATGGGTGAAGCAACAGTGAAAATATGTTTGCTTATTACAAAACCCTCTTATGGTCCAAAAGAAGACCCAAGACTGGTCACAATATTAATAATGCATCGCCTTTAGCCCTCAAATTGAACAGGGTTGCCGATCTCTGATCATGAACCCTATTATCTCATATATATATATATATAGGGCACTGTGTATTGGACGACCTAATATCTTTCACTCGTTAAACCAGCACCATTTGATTCAAACTTTGTTTGTTTTCAAAATTTCTGCGTCTGAAAACCATCACTGCTTGTGAATCACCATATCTTTCTACGTGCCCCCCATTATAAAAATCCACTTTTTGGCTTAGTTTTTCATTAAAGTGAATTTTATATTAATGATCAGTAAGAGAGTTTCTAATATTATATTATGACCAATTTTTAGTGAATCAACCAGGATTCAATGTCTTTTCTAAATTCTATCACCAAATATCAGAACAATTAGTCCGATTCATGAGAGTGTTGACCTGTTGGCTCACAGTGGGGGCACTTGCTATATACCTACCTCCGAGTGATTTTGCTCATTATAATCATTATAATGTAGATCAGTGACTAGCTGACACAGACGCTAGTGAGAGAATATTTATTTAGACAAGTTAGAAATAACCATCTTGACTCAATTTAGAATTGGTTTTGATAAGATCGGTTTAGAGCAAGGTTAAAAAAACCGGACCGGACAACGAACCGGCCGAGACACTGGGTCAAGGGTTAGAGGTTGAACCGGGGTAGAACCGGGGGTTAACCCGGGGTCGACCCGGCTATATAAAAAATTAAAAATATTACAAATTAATTTGTAATAACAATCTATATAAAATTAACATATAATTGTCACTAATTACTAAAGAGAGTATTATCAAATCTCATGTAATGGTTCAAAAAAATCCTAGAATAAATGACTTAGACACTAAACATTTTATCTGCAAGAGTGATAAATTCAAGAAGCAAAGCCATGAAAGGGAAAAG
>JANTPZ010153792.1:4692-23158 GCA_025593235.1 Vachellia pachyceras | reverse complement strand
TAATCCGGACCCGACCCGCGTCGCGCACCTTAAAATGGTGGGTGAGTCTCCCAACAGTGGCTACTTCATACACAAGGGCTCGAACTATAATTATTATAGTTAAACAAATAAGAAAATGGAAAGACAGCCATCAAGTTTTTTATTCTGTCTGGAAAATTGGAAGGCCCAATTTTAACTTTTTAACAATTTTGTTTATTTTAATAATTCAAAATAAATATCTCTTGACTAGGTTTGTCAATATATTATGTTCATTTTAAATTCATTTAATTTTGTTTACATGCACTTTTTTATTGAACAATGAAAGCTGTGACTTACTAAATTTTTCAGTTTAACATTGGGTTCAACTTTTAAAATATTTATTATTGGTGTCAAGCTGGGAATATAACCATAAATTAACAAGTCAAGTTAAATTATGCATCACTAAACAAAGCCTATGCGTTCGACATTTGATTAATCAGCAGAGAAAATGATATTTGAGCAGTACCTTTCAAGACAGATAATGAATGACCTTATTTTAGAATTATATAAATTATTAATTGATATTTTATGTAAAACGATGAATTAAAGGTTGTTGGAGAAATTTTTATGTTCGTGGGAGTAATTTTACGAATTCTAAAATAAATACGAGACATAAATTTTATTTTAACTTATGTGAAACATGATTTCAACATATACAAGTAAACAAAGATGATCACGATCGAGAGTCATCGCCACGTCCGTCGATATTGTATAGGCATTTGTTTCTATACAAAACGACGAATCAGATGTTGTCGGTGGAAATTGTTTCACATGCAATTTTCTTCTCCAATTTCTTGTACAATATGTAATTATTTTGAGTTGAAACTTTTGAACGTAGTTCTTTGACTGTGATATTTTTGCAACACATGTTGTTCAATTTCACCTTCAAAATTAATATTGGAGATCAAAGCAGCTGGCTTCAGTGCTTATATTTGTAGAATTGTCACACACAATAACTTTCATATTAATATAATGAAAACCAAGCACATTTTTGTTTTAATGTATAGTTGTCTGTCAAAAATTTAAGATAGTTTTTAACCACTTTCAACACATTTTATTGAACTAAGAAATAATCTTAAATCCAATTAACTTTACTTTAAAATTTAATAACTTCTTAAATTGACGCATGTCTATTGTATCCACTTTCAAAACAATTAAAGTCTATATAATAATAAATAAAAGATTGATAGAATTAGAAAAAAAGTATACGTGAGAATGACCAACAATGTCTCTTCATTCACTAGAAACATACTCCTGCAGTGATCAAGAAGTTTTTGAGGAGTAATTTAGTTAGAAGTTTCAAAATGAAATAATATTACCTTATTATCTTAAAAAACTAATATTCACCATTCAAAAATTGACATTGATTAATAATATCTTTAATGTTAAACGACAACATTTATTTTAAAATTTAAGAGGAAACATTTTAAAAATAGATATACATAAACAATTGTGGCCTTGTCCTGTGCAGAAGGCGCCGAACTTGGAGAGGACACCGACACTCGGTAATTATGCCAAACACGAGTCACGTGGGCAGCAACTATACCACAAAAACAGGTATTACGTTTTTCACGTTTGTAGGTCGAAGAAAAAAAAATTCCAACAGTAAATTAAAAAAAATATATCTTAAAATTTGTAAAAAACATCTTAATATTTATAAAATTATCTCAAAATCTGTAAAATATCTTGAAATCTATAAATTCATTTCTCTAAATAAATTCTCAAACACACACAAACGCTTCACTTGTATTCATTGTAATTTACTCTTGTATCCATCATTTCTCATTCTTAAAGCTTGATGTCAGATTTTTTTACAAAATATTCAATAAAAATAATGCATATATTTAAATCCAAATAGTTTTTTTTACATATTTAAGACATATAAAAAACAAGTGTGTTCAAATCTTGGCATATTTAAGACATATATTTAAATCTAAAATGTATATAATTTTTTTTGGTACACAACAAGAGCTCAAAGGCTCAAAAGACAAGATAAAAAATTAAGAGGTGGGGTATGAATCCAAAAAATCGTTAGAACACAACTCTTGAAGATGGAGTGGGCATGAGTAGTAAACATTGGAAGAAGAAATAACCTCCTTAACAAGAGCATCTACCACACGGTTCTGCTCCCTTGGCATGTACTGGAAAATAACAATCCAATCCCTTTCGATGAGCTTCCTGATTTCTGCAAAATGCAAACCAATGTTAGTGATATTGCAATCTGTATTTATCATGTTAACCAGTAATCTTGCATCCGACTCCAAGATTATCCTTTTGAAACCGTGGTTAAAGGCCATCTGAAGGCCTCTATAAATTGCTCATTCCTCGGCAACATGAGCTTCACAAATGTCCTAGCGGGATAGCAAACCCCATAATCCAGGAACCCAGGTGGTCCCTAATGATACCTCCGCAACCTGCCTTTAGGGAGATCCGAGCGACAGCTCCGTCAACATTGATTTTAAACCATCCACTTTCAGGGATTAACCACCGTAGTAATTGATTAGCGTTACGTTCAGACCGCAACTGCAAAATGTCATTGCTTTGGATGTAGAACTTCCATTGAGTTAAAAGGGTTAGGAGGTTTGAGAAAACTATTATTAAAGATATATTTATTCCTCCATATCCATAAAAGCCAACAGGTAACTCCCAAAAAAAGGTCCCAGTTAGATATGAAACCTGATCCCAAATTCCTTGTCAAAGAATGTATATAATTTAGAACAGATAGATAAACAATATGCCAAGCATGGGATGCAGTGCTTGTGAAGAGATGTTAAGATGGGCCAGTGAAATATCCAATCCAAAACTCCTATGCAATGTACAACTAAGGAGCTATACATTGGCCCAAAAACATAAATCTTTAATTTGGAGCAAAGGCCCTTTAATTTGATATTTCAGTGTGTTATGGCCTGAAAATTACTTTTCCCCTTCTGATAGTATAAATGAGGCTTTCCCCCAACAAAACCCAAGCAAAATCTGCAGATGTTGGGCCTGCCATATGTCCAAGTAACGGTAACAAACAGAATATAAACCAAAAAAATGATTAACGAGGATTAGATTTAATGGAATGGGTTAAACCCTCACAACATAATGAATTAAAAGGGGTTAAATTATCTCAAAATTTGTAAAAATCATCTCGAAATCTATAAAAATCATCTTAAAATCCGTAAAATCATCTAGAAATTCATAAACTCATTTCTCTCGACGGAATTTCTTACTCTACCAAACACAATCAATGTTCTTCTCCAATTCATCCAATTCATCGTACAACATGTAATTATTTTGAGTTGCAATTTTTGAACGTAGTTCTTTGATATTGATATTTTTGCAAAACCTGTTGTTCAATTTCACCTTCAAAATTGATATCAAACCCCAAGCCTTGGAGCTTAGAGATCAAAGCAGTTGGCTTCAGTAGTGCTTATATTATATTTGTAGACTTCTCACACACAATATTAATAACTTTCATATTAATATCATGCAAACCAAGCACATTTTTTGTTTTAATGTATAGTTGTCTGTCAAAAAATTAAGATAGTTTTTAACCACTTTTAACATAATTTGTTGGAATAAGAAATAACCTTAAATCTCATTAACTCTACTTTAAAATTTAATAACTTTTTTAAAATTACCCATGTCTACTGTATACACTTTCAAAACAATTAATGTCTACATAATAATAAACAAACACTCTCCATGGCTGGAAGACTTACGTTGGTGCAAGCAGCAACAAGTCAAATGGCTAATTTCCAGATGCAACATTCTCATATCCCTACTGGTGTGAGACAACAGTTGGAAAGAATGCAAAGGAATTTCATATGGAATGAGGGTGAGGATAAAAAAAGAATACACACTGTCAGCTGGGACCTGTTATGCACTTCGAAGGATAGAGGAGGATATGGACTGAAGAATATGGGCTTGATGAATGATGCTTTGTTGGCTAGAACAGGATGGAATGTAATTGCTAAGCCAGATAACCTGTGTTCACAGGTGTTGAGAGGAAAATACGGGAGAAAGTCAGATCTAAAGACAGAATGCATTGCAAAAAACACTGACTCAGCCGTCTGGAAAAATCTAGCAAGGCTATGGCCTCAAATAACAGGAAGCATGAGGTGGGAGGTTGGCAATGGAGGAAGGGTGAGATTTTGGAAAGACTGCTGGTTGGGAAATGGGAAAAAATTAATTGAATTCTGCAACAAACAGCTTACTGATGAGGAATCAGACTGCACAGTGAACAAGATGGTGAAGGCTGATGGGGAATGGGATCTCCAAGAACTGGAAGGATCGCTATCAGAGGAAGGAAGAAGCCTCATACTTGCTGTACCCCCACCAAGTGTGACCTACGGTGAAGACTCAATAAGGTGGGGTTTAAACCTAAATGATCATTATGTAGTCTCTGAGATGTATGATAAGCTAAAAAACGAACAAGGAGAGAGGGACGGGCTATGGGGAAGAATATGGAAGTGGAGAGGACCTAGAAGAGTTCAAATATTCATGTGGTTAGCCAGTCATAACAGACTATTAACCGCTGAAAGAAGAAGCAGAATTCTGGGAGGAAGTCCTGAATGCCACAAGTGCAATGGAGAAGTTGAAACTTTGATGCACGTACTGAGAGATTGCACAACAGCAAGCAGTCTATGGAAAGAACTTGGAGAAACAAACTGTGATTCAGAATTTTACAAAACACATAACATGGAATGGTTCAGGTGGAACCTATACAGGAAGGATCAGGACACAGTCACAAGATTTGGTATAGCATGCTGGAAACTATGGGATTGGAGGAATAAATGCTTGTTCGAAGAAGGGTTCAGCCAGCCTGAAAAACCGAGAGAGGCAGTTGAAAAATACATGAAGGAGATCAAGATGACAAGCAGCAGTGGTGGAACTTCTAATGCAACCCGACAAGAAACATATATCAGATGGAAGACTCCAAAGGAGGGATGGGTGAAGTTGAATGTGGATGGAGCCTCGAAGGGAGAAAATGGATGGGCAGGTTGTGGAGGGCTAATGAGAGGAAGTGATGGGAGATGGATAAGGGGATTCTCTAGGAGCTTGGGGAAGTGCACAGCTATCAAAGCAGAATTATGGGGAGTCATCACAGGTCTACAATTAGCAAACAAAACTGGTATGAAAAATTTAATCCTTGAATGTGACTCTGAAGCTGTTGTAAAAATCTTAGATAGCATTAGAAATAGATCTGATATAGGGTCAACCTTATTGAAATTGGCCAAACTGGAACTAAGTAGATTCAATGATGTTAGAGTAGAACACACTTATAGGGAAGGCAATAGTTGTGCTGACCATCTTGCCAATCTTAGTTTTACTTTAGGGGAGGTCCTGACCATTTTTGAGAGACCACCTCAGTCTTTAATCAGCTTTTTGTACAGTGACTTTGTGGGTCTTTCTCTCCCACGTTCGATATTGATATAATAGATGGGCTGATGCCCTGCATTCCTCACCAAAAAAAAATAAAAAAAATAAAAGGTTGATAGAACTAAAAAAAGGTATATATATATATATATATGAGAGTCACCAACATTCACTAAAAATATACTCCTCAGTGATCCATATATGTAAATTTTCTAAGAAAGTTTTTGTATTAGAGACAATGTTGATCAAGAAGTTTTTGAAGAGTAATTTGGTGTGGGAAGTTTGAAAATAAAGTAATATTACC
Organism: Vachellia pachyceras; assembly: GCA_025593235.1. NCBI lineage: Eukaryota > Viridiplantae > Streptophyta > Magnoliopsida > Fabales > Fabaceae > Vachellia > Vachellia pachyceras. The sequence goes on along the minus strand of JANTPZ010153792.1, from coordinate 17,472 downwards.
TCATTATCTTAAAAAATTAATATTGACCATTCATAAATTGACATTGATTAATAATATCTCTAACTTTGAATCACAACATCACTTTATTTTAAAAATGGACTTGTTTGTTGAAGCGTTTGGAAAAGTCAAACGTACGTTAGCAATGTTTTACCATAAAATGAGATAATCTCCTTCACATATTCACTTAGACTTACGTAAAAATACTTCTCTACTGTGTTTTCAAATGGTACAATGCCTCTTCGTTCACTTAAAACGGACCCCTGTAGTGATAACTATGTAAATTTTATCATAAAGTTATATTAGAAACAATATAGACCAAGAAGTTTTTAAGGAGTAATTTGACATCATAAGTTTCAAATTGAAGTTATATTGTCTCGTTAATATTAACCGTTCAAAAATAGACACTTTTTTTTTAATATCGTTATTGTTAAGAGACAACACCACTCTGTTTTAAAATTGGGAAATTTATTCTGAGGTCCCAAATAAAGGATTTATTTAAAGAATGATCCCGAAAAATAAAATATTTATTCTGAGGTCCCGTTGACGACTTTAGAATAAATATTTTATTTTTTTGAGACCATTCATTAAATAAATTCCTTATTTGGGATCTGACACTAAATCTCCCTTTAAAATTTAAGAGGCAAAATTTTAAAAATAGATATGCATGGACAATTTTGCCCTTGTCATGTGAAGACAGACAATTCTGGGAGGGAGGGACCCCTCTAGCGAAGGCGCCAGTATTGGGGGGGGACACTTCGTAGTTACGTCAAACACGAGTTACCTCAGTATGAGATGGACACTCCAGAGAGAGAGAATGGGCAGGAACTATTATATGCGCTTCCACATTACACCATTCACTTCATCTATCGTTCTCCAACGCTTCACTTTGTATTCCTTGTAATTTACTCTTCTATCCATCATTTTTCAAGTTCAGATTTTTTTTTTGCAAAATATTCAATAAAATAAAACATAAATTTAAATCCAAATAGTTTTTGTACATATTTAAGACAAATAAAAATCAATATAATTTAGAACATATAGATAAACAATATGCCAAGCATTGGCTGCTACAGTGCTTGTGAAGAGATGAGGCCCCCCTCCGGCCCTCCCCCAAACAAAACCCAAGCAAAATCTGCAGTGTTGGGCCTGCCATATGTCCAAGTAATGGTAACAAACAAAGTATAAACCTAGCGACCAACGAGGATTATATTTAATGAAAGTGGTTAGACCGCCAATGGGCGCTTGGTAGAGTTGGTAAGGGTTACTACCAGCATTCCTCAGGGTGAGGGTTTGAACCCTGGGGAGTGACAGCCGCAATAATTAACGCAACCTCAAAGAGGTTGTCCTATCGGTACCTAGCTACCACCGTAAGGTCTCCTCGCGGGGGGTCCGGATTAGTCTGGGGCAGGTAATAAACCCAGGACACCCCAGGATACCGGATGGTTTATACCAAAAAAGAAAGTGGTTAGACCCTCACAACTTAACAAATCAAGATTTGAGTACTTGTTGTAAAATATGACGAACAAGATTGTCTTCAATAGAAGGATAATTAAACAAAAAAAATAAAATCCAAGATGTGGGAATTGAGGGAACGGTCCCCCTGTGAAAATTTTACCCGTCAAAAAGATATAAACCAGAGTAACGGTATAATTGTGTACAGAATTTGCAAAGTTACACTGCTGCCCTGAGTGTAAAAATGTATCAAGCGTGTTCAAAAAATTCAGAGATGACCAATAATTTCTATGTATACAAATATAACAAGTCCTGTTCGTTAATGAATGAGGCAAAACAAATGTGTTTCCTGTGAATAAGTCATAATAAGCCATGCTGCTACAAGAATTTGTTATTTCCCATTATTTATGCAGTATGAAGGGACCACCTCCATATACAAATTACATACGCCTAATCTCTGTATGCAAGAATCAAAATAAGTTCTCACAAAAAAAATAAAAAGGAATCAGGATAAGTACATAAAACTATTTATGAACCTATCTAACTAAAAGAAACAAATCAAATGTGTAGACACAGATACATTGGAACTGTAAATCAAGTGAACCTGAACCTTAGCCTTAGCTGATCAATGCCATGCTGAGGCTGATATCAGATTTCTACTCTTCCACCCCAACAACATTGCACCATCCTTCTCCACTAGTGTATAATTCTCTGAATAGAATCTCAGCAGGCTCCGAATAACCGAGTTTACATAGCCGCTCATCGGATATTGTCTAAAACCCGCCATTGTCAACCTAGACTTCCACTTGCCAAACAGTTCGTGTCGCTCTACTCTCTCCTTCCCTTCACAAGCAATGACATTCACAACATCCCTGGCCAAACAATGTTGTTCCACATTAATCCTTGTCTTGTCATCTCTCGAGAGGGTGACATCAATGGACTCGAACATTGCCAGGTAGTAATCCAGGGTTTCTATGAACCTATTGAAGAATGGAGTTGTGTTGGTGTTTGATTCTTGTTCCACCAGTGTGACCACCTTGGGGAATAGTGATTTCACCATTCTCAGAAGCCCATCCCTTGGGTTATTCACATCAACACTTTCATCAGCTGTATGATGGAGCTGCAATGGAAAGTTCACAGCCAAAGCCTCTCCGGGCCGGATGTCAAGCATGTCCCTCGTCACATCAGGACTAAAAACCGGCAATCCATGAAACTCAACCGGGATGTGAAATTTCTCAGAGATCATGGCCAACCGTTTGGCAACCGCCTCTAGCCCATCGCCACGGGCGTATTTAGAAACAGGATCATCGATCCCCGTGATCCTAACATAAGGAGCCCCACTTGGTCTTGCTGCAAGGGCTTGAAGGAGAGTCTCCCATTGAGTTCCCTGAGCAATCTGAAAGTCTATGATGTGAATACAATCCTCATTTCTGCAAGCTTCTGCAATGGCTCCATTGGCGGCCATGTAACCGAATTTCAAGTATGGGCAGATTTCATACAGCATGTGCATATAGGAGAGCAAGTCTTTGCCTTCCGGCTCTTTGCACCTGAGAGACCGATAAATATTGTTCCCGGATGCCTCCTTCCTCGCAACAAGCCCTTCTACCAAATAAGCACCAAGCCTTTGGATTGGCTCCCCGGTAATGGACACAAAACTTCTAGCCTTTTCAATCAACTCACCAAAATCCTTCAGGTTGTTCTCTGAAAGCGCTTTTGCACAAGAAATCAACAACTGTCTCAAATTACTAGGTGGAAAACCTTGCATCAATTCTTCCTCTATCGCTTTGTGACGTTTCTCTGCACGTGCAGCTTCACTCAAATGCTGACTACTACTAGAAGCAAGAGATGGCTGGCTTTGAAAATCCCGTAAATTCTGGTCATGACTCCAAGATGTGTTGCTACGGCCAGAAGTCATCGGCCTGCTACTAACATTCTCAGTAAATGGGCTATTTGATGTGGCGGCATCATTACCATTGTTAGGGGCCATGAGAGTTGACTCTATTTGTTGCAGAACACGTCTGATTTTCTGGCTACAATTTACATCATTTAGAAGAGAGCTCCTAGCAGAATATAGATGCGGTCCATCTTGGCGATAATCCATGGATGACGTTGAATTGATCCAATTGTGATTGATTTCCAGCGAAGAGTCACAAGAAGGGCTCGCACCAGAAAGGATCTCACTACAACTGGATTTATTACTATCCTGGCCATCACTGAATGTCGAAAGAGAATCAGAATCAAAGTGATTATTATTATTCGACCAGGAGGAATTAGGCAAGTTTCCTAAGTCAATTTTCAAGGATTCAAGCAGTCTACTGGGTATTGATGAAAAAGCAGGATCAGATGATGAATTAATTGGTCCAGTATCAGTCTCACTGTAACTGAAAATGTGCTGAGAATCCATATTACAAGGATGCCACTACCTGTACTCTGCAAGAAGAGATCATAAAAGGGCTACTAACAAATCCGAAGAGCGTCAACCTTGGAATTTATGTCACTGATCCAAACATGAACCAAAGGTGACCGAATATACGCCTGCTACAACAATAAAGAAAGATGCTCTGTAAATATCCAACACAGCCAATGAAGAGTAAAAATGAAATGAGTCATATAAAGTTATGAACACTGTGATTGACTCATAGCAGACAAATAGAATAAATTGAAGTTCATGATACTTTACTTGGAAACAATTCAAAACACCCATCTTCACCGTGTAATTTGAAAAGTAAACAGCAATAGAAGATATTTTCCCTTAATTACTTTGTTTGGCTAACAAACATTAATTATTTTGCTCCAATTCAAAAAATACAGGCACCGACCAGAAGCATTAACAGAGATAAATTTTATGAACTACTTTTTTTCGCTGACAAATACGAGAATTTTTTTTCGAAACAGATCAATCCTAATCCAAGACAAATATATCATCAAATTCATGCTAAATCACAACATACATAAAGACATAAAAAGCTCTTGCGAAGAGGCTATATGATATCAGAGGATCAAACAGTTATAGTTCTCAACGCAAATGGGCGACAAATTATTTCAGAACTACGCACGCTCACAAAAACAATACAGCAGAACATTTTCACCACCCCACCGACCTTGTAAAGCTTTCTATTCATACATGAAGCTACAAACCATAGCTTATAAAGTCAACTCATAGACGGAGAAATTCATATGCAGTTTCAATCAAAGAGAACGAAGCTACTCTTCATTCAAAAGCAACAACAGAAAAAATGGAGAAAACCCGGGGAACAGTAACAGCGCTTACCTCAGAAACAATTGCAATTCAACCCAATAAGTTGAAAAGCTGGAAGCTTTGCTGAGTTTCTGTCTCTTTCGGTTCTGTTCTCTGCGTTTGAATGGAACGAATGCAAGTTCGTGGGGGTGTTTGGAAGGAGGTTGTTCGGGAAATAAGCTTGTGGCAGAATAAATTCGTATTACATAGAGCGAAACGACTCAAACGAGAGGGTATGAAGATAAGAGTAATTTATAAGCGGGTTTGACGGCTGTGGATGATTCTGACAATAAACGGCGAAAGGAGTTGATGGGGTCGTCAACGGACGGCGCGGAGTTAACGGTGAGGGGGGCTAACGGTCGATACCGCCTACCAAAGGTACACACACGTTTGCGAAGACCCCAGAAAGTTCCAAGCTTTTAATATAGTTTTCTCATTCTGGTCAGATTCGTCATTAATTTGTGCTCCGTGAATTTTCATTGTTTTGAAACTGTGGGTAAAGCAATAAGCAGTATTTCTGAGACTAATAAATCATAGAGCTGTTAATTCCAAAAACTAAAAATTTCTATTTTTAAAAATTGGAAATAGAGTTGGTGGCCGGTTCAATATTTGTCACAAATTATATTCTTGAACTAACCTAACATGGTTTTAATTTTAAGCTTCCATCCCATTTTTAGCTTATTCCTATATTGCACAAGCAAAATCACTTTAGGGCCTAAATATTCAGTCAACTATGTTTGACCTTTTCTGACAATGTAATTATGTAACGTGAACAGGATAGCTCCTAATTAATGTATTTCATAGCAACTCTATCCAAGTAAATATATTTTCTTATAATACATTGAACAAATATGTTTTATATATATATATATATATATTACCTTTACAGTATAACTTATATTGAAAAACATCGACAATGATACTAAGAATCTGGGTCGTAATAAAACTAAATTTATGGTGTGAGTGAAAATTTTGTTACGTAAAGGTTAAGAATTAGGAAGAAGATGAGTCCAACTTGAAATTTGCTCAGAGCGTGAAAGGTGGAGGGAAGCAAAACCAGTGGGCCTAACGCATAAATGCCACTTTAATAATATTAAAAAAATATAGTAGTAATTAAGGTTTTTATTTATTAATCCACTCACATAATCAAATTGAAGTGACTATATTAAAAGGCACAAGCTGTGGGCTGGTATCTGATGCATTTGCCCTTTTGGAATTGTTATCCAATTAAGTAGATTCTGAGATTTTCACAGTAATTAAGCATTTATTTAATTTTATGCTCAAGCCATATATACAAATACACACACAACACACGTAGATATGTATGTATTATTAAGCATCTTCACACTACCGGAATCTTCTTGAATCACTTCATTAATTGCTAGCAAACTAGGTTGTGATTTGTGAATCACGAACACAACTATAACATCAGATCACATTATTTTTAATTTCAAATTCCTCTATCGATATAAGAATGTTATTAGTGACAATCTGTAAATATTTTTATCAGTGCTCTATAAATCTAAAGACATTTGATAATCCTGATTAATTCAAACATTTAACTCGTCAAATTTTTTTGAAAGAAATACTGAATCACATTATCTATTTAATTTATATATATTATGAATTTTTATTATATGAATAGATTAAATTACACAAAACTCTTCTAAATTTTTAAAAAATCATATTCAAATAACCCCTCAACAGTTAAAACTTTAAATAATAAGTCATCTACGTGAATGTAAGAGATATTCTATTTGTATAACATAAAAAGTTTAACCAAAGAAAATTCCATATAAATAAGAGGTTATGAGTTCAATCACATCTATAATCTTAAGTTGTAAGTGTTTGACTCTTTAATTAAAAAAATTAAGTTTAAGAGAGTTGTGACTAATTTAGCCATATATAAATATAGACATACAGATACAACATGTGCCACTTTACACCACGCTAAGGTTTGAACACAAATATTTTAAAACGAGCAGCATATCCATTTTAAGCAGCAGCGAGGTACTTAAGGTTTGAATTAATAGCACGTGCCACTTTTACAGACTAAGGTTTGGACACAAATATTTAAAACGATCTTTCTATCCACGATCTAAGTAACAACGAGGTACTTAAATTAATAATATGCAGTCCTAGTTGAGTGATGAGAATTAATGAATAATTTAATGTTTAATAAGAAGTGTTGGAAATATTTTTTTGCAGTCCTCGTGTAAGAATGAGAGGTATACAAAAAATATGAAAGTATACAAGGTTGCTGTGGTTAAGAGGTCTGGACATGGCAAAACGAAACATATATAACACGAGCGACTGAAATATATTAAAGTTGACCCAGCAGGATTTAGTCTATTAAGAACCGTTAATTCCTCGTAATGTCATAAATTAAACTTTTTGAAAGGTATGTTTACATTTAGTGGTTGACAGTTACTTTAATATTTGACAAGACACATACTTTTTTGTTAAGTACAAGCATTCTCATATTGAATGCGGTCTTATTCTAGCCCTAAATGGAAAACTATTGTAAATAAACTTAATTTCTAAAATCGTCATAAAAAATTGTTGAGGAGATTGAAAAACTCGGTTTTTATTTGTTTGATTTCATAAAATAGTTTGATAGACTAAATTATAAGTATGTCAAGAGTTAGAAGCTAAAATATTAATCTTTCCTAAAAAAATTGGTTAAAAGTTAATGAAGTTAGTGGAGGGAAGAAATTGCACTAAATTAAAAACATGAGATCAAAATTGCATTAAAAAAATATTAGACACTAGGTGCATTTAAAAGTAATATTAGGGTTATATTTACTACTCTACCCTATTTCAAAAGCAGGATAAATAGTATTTAAAGAATTTAATATAATAGGTATCACAAGTTTTATTTTCCTTAAAAATCTACATTAAGGTTCCCAGCCAAAAAAAAAAATTCTCATCCACAGGGGGCAACAAAAATAATGATTTCACGTGGAGATGTCGACATGATCACGATTCACGATTCACGATTCACATGTGAAAGGAAAGAGCGATATGACGTGTTCCCATTTGGCTGTCTGTATTCCCATGGACCACTGTGGGGCCCTATGGCTATGGCTTCGTTGAATAAGTCAAACCCCCTCCCTCCGTTGCATCATGGAACACGATTTGTGAATTTAATATTAAAAAAGGAAAAAGGCATATGTTCAATAAAATTATTTTTGCTTCAGTATTATGGAAAAAAAGGAGTTAATGTTGGGTGAGTGGAGAGTGTTGTTTTTCATTATTAAAAGAATTTTTTTTTTGTCAAACATACTTATGGTCAAAGGTTATTGTTGTTGGGCTGGTCAAATAAGTCAGCATGGACCGGGCTATGCTGTTTTGACTAGGCCCATAAGTGGTAAGATATGAGCAAGTCCCAATTAAGTATTACTTTAAAGTTTGTGTTTGAGAATCCGCTTGAAGAACATAGTTTACAGATTCTGAGATGATTTTATATATTTTAAAATATTTTTTGTCTTGATTCGCATGCACATTTAGAAAAAATTTTCTCAAACATGCACAAAATATATGTTACCCTCCAATATTCCATTTACCAAAAAAAAACCAACCAGATTGAGTCTAGCTAAAAATTAATTTCTAACAATATGATAAATTAATATTTCAATTCCCATGTAGCCAGATTTACTGTATGACACTATCTTGAATATGATTATTTTCAATAAAAAAATACATTTGCTTAAAAAATATGCCCCACGCCTTTCCTTTGTTTTTTTTATACATCATTGCGTTTCCCATGAACCAGATGTACCTTAGAACTAATGCATGGGGGCCAAAATGGCAATCTACAAGTGATGGACAATTAATTTTGTACTCTGTAAAGTAATTATGTGGGAGTTGCTTTACCTTATATGAAATGCAAGAAGTGATTATTTTAAACGAATCCAAATTAGTCCTACAATATGTATATAAAGAGGGGAAAGAAAAGCACATGAGAGCACATGTGGGAAATGAAATATGGAGGAGGGGCATGATGAGATGTTGAGAATTCACACACGCTACCTTTATTTTATCAGTGTCTTGACCATATATAATACTGCATATGATCTTTAATATAAACTTATCTAACATTTTTAAAAAGATTAAAGAAGTTAAAAAAACATTTCAAATTATATATACATATTTTGAAATAACTATATGTATTATTAGATTATATACCAATTCATACATCAGACAAATTAGTCTAAGAATAAATAATAAAAATATCAATTTATTTAGCTTCCTTAATTCATCTGAAAAATTAACTACATGTTATATCAATAGGATATGGGTTGTAGTAATAATAATAATAGTGAATGTGTTTGAATCGTTGGTTTCATGTTATAGTTATGTGCCCACCACCGTATGCCCATGCCTCTCTCTTTAATTAAACCATCTCATTTTTCTAAAGAAATCATAATACTATATTATATTATATCCAAACAACGAATCACTTTTTCTGGTGGCAACGGAAAAAAACAAGAGGAAGATAGAGGAAATGAATATATGGAGGCTGATATGATAATAATCAGCTTCACTCCTTCACGACTATGGAGTTCATCTATATAAACATATAGCCATCAAGCTTAATTTGCAAGCCATTAATGAGCACATGAACCACCACATTTTGTCCTCGATTTTTCACAAAAAAAAAAAAGAAAGAAAGAAAATAAAAGGTGGCTTAAAAAAATCTTCATTCCAAACTTTAATTGATAAGAAAGATCTAAATCAAAATACTGATACATTTTGTGTATGCAAAATTCATAAAAGATGAGCAGTTTTCATATGTAAAAAGATATCAAGTACATCTGATTAATAAAATTTATAATAAACAAGGCATTTTTACCAATTCTTCTAAAGAAAGTGCCTACTCACACACACACACATATATATATATAAGCATTAAACTATAAAATCGATTATGTAAAGCACGTACTTGTTGAAGTCTTCACGTTTTGTTCCATCGTAACTCATTATTGTTATTGTGCACGTTTGCGAATGCGATAGAGAAGTACTTTTACGTAAGTTAAGGTAAATATATGAAAGAAATTCTCTCGTTTTACAGAAAAACACTTTTGAACGTGCGTTTGATTTTTATAATCACTCTATCGATTGTTGTTTTTATACGTGAAAATATAATAGGTAATTCAATTTTAACAAGACGTGTGAGTCACCACCTACTACCATCGCAACATTGATTGGGAGTAGGTATGCGTCTCATTGAAATTGCACATAGTCCTCAACCAAATAACTTTGGAAGTTACTGTCAAACACTTTATTCAATTAGTAATCAGTTACATGCGTTTAATAAAAGATATTGAGTTTGAGTTTTGAGAATACAACCGTGTTAAATATTTGGTAGTATAAAGTTTTATCGTCATTATGGTTCTATCCAAATCGATTTATATTAATAAGGATTATCGATAGATTCTCCAAATTGTCAACAATGGATTTGTTTGAAAAATTGTATTTACTCCATGTTCAACAGAGATAATCTCCTCCACATATTTATCTTAAATTAAGTAAAAGTATTTCTTTACCGCATTCCCAAACGGGCTCAATACCAGTTGCATGCTCCACAAAAAAAAAAATCTGAGGCATTTCTTGACAATTAATTAAAGATAAATAACTATAAAGTGTGGGGTTGTTAATTTTAGTATGATTTTTTTGCCAGTAATCTTTAGTATTAATTTGATTTATTGAATCTTAGTGTATTAAATTAATATGGAGCAGATCATTTGAACAAATCTAGAAGACTGGAATCATATATATGTGTGTGTGTATTATCGTAGAGAGCTTTTATTTAATTTTTTGAGGATATATTTCAGAGAGTTGAGAACAGCCAACCAGGCACTTACAGACAACAATACATAGTGTTTGGCAAAGCTTTTGAACACCCCAAAAACACGTTCAACAGTGTTTTTCCGCAAAACGAGATAATCTTATTCACACATTTACCTCGTAAATAGTAAAAGCCCTTCTCCACCGCTTTTCCAAACAGACCCAACATCGATGAGAAGTTTGACCTCAACAACAGCACAGAATAATAACATAATATAAAAGTAAGCGATCAATTGATTTTGCGATATATTATTTTCATAAGCACGTTTAACAGTGCTTTTCCGTAAAACGAGACAATCTCTTCCACATATTTGCCTCGGCTTATGTGAATAAGCACTTGGACCCGTTTGGCAAACTGTCATAAGCCACTTATAAGTGCTTATTCACATAAGCCGAAGTAAATATGTGAATGAGATTGTCTCGTTTTATGAAAAAGCACTGTTGAACGTGTTTATGAAAATAAGCCAGGCCATTTCAAATAGAACCCTTATAAGTGACTAATGGTAATTTGTCAAACGGAGCCATTGTCACCTGTGAGAAAAATAAAGATCAAAGATCCACAAGGGGGGGAAAAGGCTGACGTAATGTTTTCATCATTTTAAGTTTAATCTTTATCTTCTAACTATTAATCTAAACAGTCACTTTATATTAGTCTTGATCCAAATCAACCCAAATTCTAATATGAAATATTAAGATAAATTTAAGGCTAAATCATATACAATCACCTTGAATTCTATGTTGTGCACAGATAACATCCTTCATTCTTGTGACTTTGCGGTGTGCATGTTTGTGGAACATTTTTTTTCAACGGTGTACACAAGTTAAAATAAAAGTATTTGAAAATCTGTAAAAGGCATATTAAAATATGTAAAAAAACATCTTGAAATCCGTAAAATCATTTCAAAATCCGTAACTCCTTTCTCCCAACGGATTTCCAGACATACAGAGTATATCAATCTAAACTCTTACATTTACATGAACGATTTTCATGTTGTTAGCTTTGTACATTATTTCTCTGTATAGAACTCAAAGTTTGAAAGGATTATAAGCATATAACTCAAAATTTATAAGAGCTATACACACCAAGGTTATCAAATCCGGACCGGTGATCAGACCGGACAAGGTAGTGGGTTAAGGGTCAGTGAGTCAGACCGGAGTCAAACCGGGGTTCAAACCGGTGAGGAATAAAAAAATTAAAAATAAATATTATCACATATTGACACAATCAAATTATTGAAAATTTCAAAAAATAAGTAGTAAATTACATTATTAACAAAATAACAATTTCATTATTAACAAAATAACAATTATCTATTATCCAACATTATTTATTGTTTCAAAATTTCAAAATATATATGGTAAGGGGATATTTTGTTTTTCCTTCTCACATTTTGCTTTTCTCCATCAAACACCAAAATGTTCTTCTTCATGTATTCTACAAATGGGATAAGAGCAATCAACATGCAATAAAATGACAGTAAAGAATGTTAGGAGGGAAAATACCAACTTGTATTCTTCTATGGCGTATATAGATTTATCCTTCAACTTACACTATAATTAATCGTGCTGTCTTCATTCATTTTAACAGCCCATATTTTCTCTCAGATTATATATGTTTTCAAATGATGAAGAAAATTATAATCACTTAAGCCTGTTTTTTATACTATTTTGCTTCTATTACTCATATATTACACTATTATCCAACAACTTCACCTTCATCCTAATAAATTTTGTAAAAAAGTAAAAAAAATTAATTGACCGGGTCAACCCCGGGTTGGCCGGGTTGAACCCAACCCGGGGTCAAAAACTCAACCGGCCGGACCAATGGTCGGTTCGTCGGTTTCCGGTCCGAACCGATCGGTCCGGTTTTAATAACATTGGTTCAAGGACACAGTTTTATAAATCTTCAATTAAAAAAATAAAATAATAAGTATGTTCAAGGACACACAGTTTTATAAATCTTCAATTAAAAAAATAAAATAATAAGATATATTTTAAATATCTTTTTATAAGTAAGATAAATTAGTTTGAAGAAAAATATAAATATATCTAATAATTACATTCTTTAATCTCTGAAAAATTAGTTACCTCTTGTATTAAGAATTGAAGACAGTATTATTTTTTCTAAAGTTTAAAATTCAAACCTTAATTTTCATGTCTAACTCCATCGTTTTACTTTTTAAGATTGGTTGAAGAACACCTTTTCAGATTTGTTAAATGTAGTCAATTTATTAAAAAAA
>JANTPZ010153790.1:6096-41809 GCA_025593235.1 Vachellia pachyceras | reverse complement strand
ATTTTTATATATTGCCACATTAGGGCTCATCATGCATACTCTGACTTATTTTGATTGATTGATGCATCGATCGTTTATGCTTGATTTGAAAATCTATGGGACTAACTCTCAATGATGGTTTCGATATTGATTAGTCAAAGAATTTCCAATTGAACATTTTGTTGATTGACGTTATTAAGAAAAGAATTTTACAATTCTGGCACTCCAATGTAACATCACCTTCCATTTAATTATATGTTTCACGTTCAGAATGATTACGCAACTTCGTGTCTGTGGAGATATTCAACGATTGGGGTCTGAGTCCAATACCAATAAAAGATCGAAGGCTGTTGGAATTCAAAGGGTTCCTCCCCCGCATGTCATGCCTACATTTCCTGTAAGACGGGCGTATGGTCTCTGCGATCAAATCAAATACTAGGTCCGTTTGAAAAACTGTAGAGAAGTACTTTTACGTAAACTAAGATAAATATATAGAACATATTATCTCGTTTTACAAAAAAACATTGTTAAACATGCTTTTGGACGAGAGTTAAATGTTTATAATCAAACACATCATTACTTTCTTGAGTTGGAATAATGTAACTGCCAATCCTCTTTCGATCATTATATATATAATTTAAATACTCGTCACTGTATACTTGATGTACAAGACTTCATGCTTTTTTTTTTCAATTTTTCCCCTGATATCTTGCACATTGCACCAGCCCATAATGTGCCCATTAAGGAATACGGTGGAGAAATACTTTTACGTAAGTCGAGGTGAATATGTGAAGGGAATTATCTTGTTTTACGAAAAAAACACTGTTAAATGTGCGTTTGACTTCTGAAAATGAGAAGTCAAGCAAGCATGATATCTTGTAGTCAAAAACTTAATGCGGCCGTTTATTGCAAAGAATTTTAAAATTTTTAATAATCATTAATATCACATTAATTTATTCGTTAATTGTGAAGTATACTGAATATTTTTGTCAGAACGTCACCCATAAAAAATGTTCACCACCAGTTTCATGGACCTCAAAATTTAAGGCCCATGCACATATATTGCGGAGAAGGCCAGTGAGAATATCAACGTTGGACAAAGGTGGTGAGAGGACCCAGTCCATAATGACCCAACAAACAAAGAATAAAGTGGTTAGGCCTGCCATTTTTTTTATCTTTCGTGTCCAAAAAAACACGAGATGATATGTCAAAAGTTAAAACATGCAATTTTAGGCAACGGAACTCTGACCAATCGCCCCAACGGCTAGTTGCGAAATTAGTCGTATTTCTGCTACCCCTCCTTCTAGTATGATCCTGCATTTCGCTTCGCTCTCCTAATTTGTCAGACCACCCCTGGTTCATACCAGTTGAAGCCTCTCCTCTTCTCATCCTTCTCTGGCTTTCTGCCTGCAATGGCCACTCGTTCTTCCTCTTTGAAGCGGAAGAGGCCTCTCAATATTCAGATCCCAGACGTCTTGCAAGAAATCCAGACGCCCAGGCTTAATGATTCTATGGCATTGACGGACAACGTTTCTCTTAGCGGAATTGGTTTTGGGGTTTTTTCTGTGAAAGGCAAGAAATTGCGCATGGAAGATGCTCACACGATTGTTTCCTCTTTAGAGGGCAACCCAAAAAACGTTAGCCATGAAGAACTGAAAAAGAATACTTCTTTACTTATATATTATTTTTCTCCAGTTACTTTCTTCTATTTATCTTGTTTTATCATCCTATGTCGGTAATTTGCAGGGCTTTTTTGGCGTCTACGATGGGCATGGCGGCAGGAAGGCCGCAGAGTTTGTCGTCGAGAACTTACATGCCAATATTCTCGAAATGGTGGAGAATCGTGAAGAGTCAAGGGCCAAGGAGGAGGCAGTTAAAGCTGGGTATCTAAAGACCGACGAAGAGTTCTTGAAAAAGGCAAGTGCTTGACCTGTTTTTCCATACCCTCAAATTCTGATGCTTCTTATTCACCTGGTTCTGCTGTTAGTCACATGATTATAGAACTAATTATTGTAATGCCAATGATATTGATACGGATCCTCTGAGCTAAATAGGGTATAGGAAGCGGAGTCTGTTGTGTGACAGCCCTGATCCAAGGGGAAGAGATAGTTGTTTCAAACGTGGGAGATTGCAGGGCTGTTCTTTGCAGAGGTGGAGTGGCTGAAGTTCTCACTAGAGATCACAGAGTAGAACTAGAGGATGAACGGAGAAGAATTGAGGAAATGGTACTCATTTACTAAGTCAGGAAATGAAAGCGATGCATTTTTTATTATATTTATGTAATAAAATCTATATTTATATTCATGATAATCTAAAGGGAGGATATGTGGAGATCCATCGGGGAGCTTGGAGGGTTCATGGTGTGCTCTCTGTTTCCAGAAGCATTGGGGATGCTCATCTCAAGGAGTGGGTGGTGGCTGAACCTGATACCAAGATCTTACAATTAACTACAGACATGGAATTTCTTGTGTTGGCTTCTGATGGGCTGTGGGAAGAGGTAAGATACAACCAGCTCTTATAACTAACATTGATTTCAAATACACCTGTACATGTTATTATGCTTCGGTTTAGTCTTGGACTATGAGATTGATTTTGTTAACACAATTCGCCTAGGTCGATAACCAAGAAGCTGTTGATACTGTGAAACGCTTTTGTCGGAATGAAAAGAACCTAGGCTCCTTAGGAACTGTACACAGTGATATTGATGATGATTATGGTCAAGTAAATGTAAGTCCGTCATCGAAGCTACGAAGAGTTTCGCTTGTGAAGCAGTCAAGGGGCCATAAAAAGACACTGAATGGGTGGAATGAAGTTGGTGAAGATGATTTTGATTGTGAAAATGAAAGCCCTCCATCAAAATCACGAAAAATTTCATTGGTGAAGAGAGTGAGCATGAAAAAAGAGACGCCAGTTAAAGAAAGTAACGTATGCAAGAAAAGCGAAGCCTCTGTACTTCTAGCGGCTTGTAAGGAGCTTGCGAACCTTGCTGTGAGAAGGGGGACTTTAGATGATATCACTGTGATGATAATTGATTTAAAACACTACAGATGCACCTTTAGATGATATCACTGTGATGATAATTGATTTAAAACACTACAGGTGCACCACCTGAAACTTGTACTTCATCAGGTTCATTTATTACAAGTGGTGTTATGGGGACGGAAGTGTTCGAATGTCAACTCTTCGTAAATTTTGACGTGGATTTGGTGGAGGGAGAAGTGTTATATATTGGACAGAGTTGGGGTAACAACGCAAGTGCAAAGTCCATTCTCTCGTTGCTACGGTTGGAGAAGGTTTGGCCAAGCTTTCCCTTGTGATTCAATGGCTTAACATTCCAACCCATGGAACCGATAATTGGCGCAGCCTCTTAGATAGCTTTTGGCCTAATGTTTCTGTTTGATCATACGAGTGTTACTAGAGTGAGGTTATTCTTAGAGTTTGAACCCAGAAAGTGGTCGTATTCAACCAAGCTTATGCATGGTTCTGATTGGACTTAGAGTTTGCACCCAAAAGCGGTCCTATTTAGTCAGGTATATGCATTATTCAAACCAGACTGGCGCAACCGCCTTAAATACTAGTTTTAGCTTTAGGTCTAGCGTTTGTATTTGATCATACGAGTGTTACCAGAACAAGGTCTTTAGCTTTTGGACTAATGGTTGCCCTGATCTTGCAGCTTCTTGTCTCAGAGTTTGAACCAAGTAGTCCTATACGACCGAGTTTATGCATTGTTCAGACTGGGTTGATTGTGCTTGAAATATCACATATAACTTTTGGCCTAGTTTTTGTGTTTGATCATGCAACTATTTGTACTGGAGTTTGTACTCATAAAGTGACCCTCTCTCGTTTTTTGTAATTTGTCGGCTCCCAACCCTTGGCATCAATGATTTGTTGCGGCTTCTGAGGAATGTGTAAGTGAATAGAGTTGTTCCTTGACTACTACTGACTATAGCTTCCGGCTTAGTTTTTTTTTTTTGGGTAAAATACTGGATATCCATTAAACAAACATCAAAACATTACTCAAGGTAGTAGTAAAATACTGGAGATCCCTCCTCAATCACTGTTCCAGGTAAAGCATGAGGTGACTTATTGAAGAGATAAAAGTTTCCAACCAAACCAAATTATGGGCCATCTTAGTGAGATGATTCATACAAAAATTTCTGTTTATGTATCATTTAAACGGTTTCCATTTGAAAATGTTCTATTTCAGTTTTTATTTCCCCTATTGATAAATCACTAGGGTAAAAATAATGATGTTAAAATAATTGATAGTTGATAATTTTAATATCGTAGTTAAAATAGTAATTAAGAATTTTTACAGTAGAGTTTTAAATATATTAAAATTTAATATTATATTGATACTATTGATTTTCTTTTGCATTTTACATTGAATCTCTTCTTTTGGTTAAATTTTAATTTTAAGATAACTTCCTATGATTTAAGTTCCTTACATTGCATTGGCCAAAAAAAGAATTAGGTTCCTTACATTGCTCCCCCGGGAGCGACAGTGTGATACTCCAAATAAAAACAAGATGGATGGATAGTCTTTCAATTTTCATTAAAACAATGTCAATTTGGTCGAAAAAGAAAAGACAATGGGGACGATGAGCAGGAAACAGTCCAAAAAGAAAGGGATTTTAAATCGATTGCGTAGGAGAAATTTTTTTTATCAATCTAAGATGAAACCTTTTTTTTTTTTCAATTCTCATTGTACAAAAGGAAGACTGAGGAACACAACCATCACTACCCACATACCGCGAAGCATTACAAGATGCAGCTCATCAATAAGGTGAAGGATGCCGCATAAGCCGGTCCACCTCAAATTGGAGAAGTAGGGTTGCTGAATTTGGGAGATTAAGCTCACTGCATTTAGCTGCAATTCAAGACGAACAGTGCACATCCATGCTTTGCCACCGCCATTGATAACTTACCTTCAGCTATTACAACGTCTTTTCCACTCCACACTTCCTTGCACTTGCAGTAACTCAAATCCCTGCCTCGAAGCACTTTGGCCACATCTGACATCTCCGTAGATATCACTGTCTTCTCTTCATTTAGATTGAAGAATGCAACATAAATTTGTCCTACATAAGCGTGCACCACTATACTTATAGAGAACAAAAACAAGTAAATAAATAACAGGGCGAGAGGGTAATTGTTTGCAATTTCAGGTAATAGAGAAGAGGAGATTAATAGGATGTGAACAATTAAACACGCAAGTTCATAAAGCTCGAAGTAAACTGTCCACCGTTAAAGTTTTTCAGAAATTTGTGCTTGAGTCCTCACGATGGGCCAATTTTTATTTTGTTCTTTTGCAGAAAACAAAAAAAAAATTATTTTTAACTGTGTCAAACCTTCTCTTCCAGTCGCAACCCAAGATTGGAGTCCACCAGAATTAACTGTCGTTGCATCAATGGCGAAGCTTAGTCACAAATTATTCGAGTCATCATAGAAATGAGTAACTAATCACAAATTTTTCACCTTTGACAGAATCTAGTGTTGCGCATAGGCCAGAATAACTGTTTACCAAGGTCCCATTAGGATTCAGCTCCCATATCTGTTGTTATAAGTTGATAGATCAGCTTCCAATATAATCCAAAAATATCATGAATGTACAAGTCTAACTGCAGTCGCTTTTGTGGGTTAAAAAAAGGTTCTAATTGGATAAAAGAAATAGACTGGGCTTCTGATATCTCAAATAAGAGTGAACATGCTCAGACAATGTGTAGCATTGCATATTTTATGTATCCAATGGAGAGAGTGACATCAATAACACAACGAACCTGATTTGCATCCCATCTACAGGGAGAAAATGTCCCCAGCTTGACCTCCTTAGAAGTAAGCTTTCTTTTTGTAGAAGCATCCAAGCAAAATTCCTTTCTATTAATTGCAACTAAATGATGTTTCCCTCTATAGTCCTCTTGATATACTGTGTCCTCATCTCTAAACCAGCATCAACACAACACTTCTGGTTAACCGGGAAGAAAATAAATAAAAAACAGACACAAAGATCAAAGAAAGTAAAAGGCTAAAAATAACCCGAAAGATTTTGTAAATGAGCATTTGACATACAGAAGTTATCGGGAGGCTATTTTGGACCGGAAATTTTAAAATGAAGCATTTTCATCCCCACTATTAAAAATGTCAACATTGACTGTCAAAGTTAACTAACTAAATTGTTGAGTGTAAGACGGTCAAAGTTAACATTTTTAATGGTGGGGGCAAAAATGCCCCATTCCAAAAATTCCGAGTCTAAAATGGACCCCAATAATTTCCTTGTGCCCGGTGCTCGTTCATAAAACCTTATGAGTTATTTTTACCTCTTTATTCAAAGGAAAAAAGCACTATTACAATGCCCTGCCACTGCCGAGTTCTCTCTTGTGCACACAAAAAGGACCTTGTTGCTTGTTTCCTAGAGTCCTTTTCCAACAAATTCTTCGAAGATCTTGATCTAGACTTTCGATATACCATCCACTTGCCTTTGACTCATTACAGCCAATGAGACCTAATGAATGTGTAACCGATGTTTGTCCATCTCTCTTGGACCTTCTCATTTTCCCAACAAGATCCTTTGCCTCATTTTTGAAGTTGTTTGGGCTTGTAATATAAGGAAACTGTCAATGCAGCAATAGCAATATGACACTTATTTGCCAACCCAGTATCGTGAAGAAAAAAATTATTCGCATACCTCCATATTGTCTGAGCTAAAAAAATCAATCTCCAGCAGAGTAGGATTTGTGATAAAATTATATGTTGTCTCATCAAGCTTGCGCACATCCCCTCCATACATTAGGGGAGACTTTGCCATGGACCACAAGGTCAGCTGTAAGATTAGATTACTTGAAGTCATTAATGATTAATATTTTCTTTTACCGGACATTAATGATTAATGTTTAGACACCAGCATAGGCTCACAAATAGATAGAAAGCAACCAAGTTGTGCTTCAGTGCATACCTGAGTCTTTTTCTCGTCTAAACTTAGGTCAGAAAATCTGTGCGGGCCTTGATTTGAACATAAGAGGGAAGAAAAAGAGGGGCTTTAAGGTCCAATTCCTAAAGGTCTTAAAAATTAAAATTGAAACCAACTTATGCCAATTATCTTTTAAATTGAAACATCTTTTAAATTTTTTAACGCTTTATAAAAGATTTTAGCGTATCAGCAATATTATTGGGTTAATAGAATTAATTGATCTTTAGAGAATGCTCCATGCTGCAAGAAAACTTTGGTTCACTCATCAACAACACATACATAACAATGTCATGTTGCGTTTACTAGGGGCAGGGGGTGGGAAATAGTAATGCTGATTTAAAACCTGGATCAGTTAGCCAACCAAATGGTAGCATGTCCAAATCAGGCCAAGATTTTCCCATCAAACCTTCTGCTCCTATCATACCAGCAGAAGCAAAATCCCTGATTCAAAATCATAAGAACTAGTATGTATGTAGCACGATGATAACAAAATATTGGCCAAAAAAACATGGAGATAACAGAGGTAGATGCAGTAATAATAACTGCCCCTGGTGACTGAAATATTGGCAGTTAGTTACCTTCTTCATTTTTCTTACAAAAAAAACTCAGTTACCTTGTTACATTAAAATGTGCTTTAACATCTCCCCATTTATCCCAGTCATCTCCTGTTATCCGATACATGTTGACTAGTCCACTGACACCCTTAGCCATGGCTGGTGTCACGCTGGTTCCAGGAGACACAGAATATGTAATGGGATGATCAAGCTCCTTGAGAATCTAGCATGGCAGTTAAGTTTTCCTATAAGTCTTTGCCAAATAATTACTGATCTACTTGTTACTATGAAAACAGACAAGCAATGGTCAAGGTGGAGAAGAAACTGCATAACATACCTCTGAGACAGAGCCTATTTCATTTAAGTCCAAGTCATCACCAAACACACAATCATGTTTCACTGCAAGGAAAATATGAAGGCCATATCTATCAAAGTGACAGGAAAAATAGGAAGAATTGCTCTTGTGCTCATAACTGGTTCCACAAACCCCTCTGAATCATCTTTATGAAACAGACAATACAAATACATCGCTGTAGCAAAGTTGGGTGAAATAATATTTGAAAGGCAATAAAAGTTTCAAAAACATTATGATTAATGTCTGTAACATATATGTTGCTATATGTTGTCTGATAAAAGAATATGTTTAGGTGGTCGAAGTACCCAAGTCAACGCCCCATGCAGCATATTGCTCATAAAGGGACCTCAAAAAAGCCTTTCCAGCTCCCAATTTTGTATTCACACTCATGAACCCATGAGACATCCATGCACAAGCCCTTTCCGGCATAGCTATGTCCTTGGCATGCCACACTCGACCAGATTCCCTATAATAGCTTCCCTAGAAAATTCCAACAAGATAGAATCAATTGTCAACAATAACTTCGAGACACAACAATATCTCCTAAGCTAAGAAATCGTTTTCTAATTAAAGCAAAAAGAATCAACAGAAAACTTCCTTCTATCCTCTGCACAAACAAATATATACATGCATATCTTGCATCTGTTGCATTTTGACATTTTACACGGAAAAAATAAATAAATTTGAAGTCAAAGCAGAAAAAAGGAGCAACACCGTTGTTGTATCCAAGATAGGGGTATTTGCATTGACAGCTTGTGTGCTTATCCCTCTCATAACGTGAATCCCAAACTTCAAACCCATGCTATGTACTTTATCAGCTACTTCGCTGAAACCTTTCCCTCCTTTGGAAGAGGGCCACCTTCCCGGGTCGGGGACCATCCTCCCCCATTCGTCAATCACATCGAATCCAAGAGCATCTGGATAAGCACCCTTCACTTTCTTTCTATACCAGAGATAATCCACCACAACATACTACAAGAATTTGAACGAAAGAAATTCACATATATATATATATATATATCAAGCAAAATACTGCTAATATATACTGATTCATCATAAGCTTTAGTTTTCTGCAGTATCCATGCCTCGTATCCATGATCTTTGAGACGCTGGGAAATTATTTCTGCACTCTCTAAGAATTCTTCTTCAGAAATTGTCCAGCCAAATGAATCATAGGAATTCCAACCTCTTGGTGGGAAGCTAGCTCGCTGTAAGCCACTAGTCTTGGTCATATTTTCAGATGACACACTGAAACAAAAGATCAAAATTTTCACAAATGTTGTTCATCTGTAGTATTTATTGATCTGATCAAAGGATCTTGATATTTAACCAGATTTTTTAATAATGGATGAGAAAATTGCGTCATGTTTTGTTTCATTTTACTTCAACCAGCAACTGAATAGCATTTGGGTTTTACTCGAAAATATTCTTTTTCACAAGTTTGAGGCAAAAACAGAAGTTCATAAAAATTCTTTCTAGAGTGCGAAGAATGCATCCAAATCGACATCGAACAAATAAATAAAAATTGCATCAATGAGAATAATTTGAAACTACTCGACAGCAGCAGCTTAGCTAATATTCAATCGACTTCTTAGTTCCAGAAAGCTAAATTGTCCACTTCTTGCGCTTACAAATTCTCCTTTCAAAGATGAAACTGATAAGCAAATCCTTTAACGTTCTTCACCACACAAACATGCAGTTGATACTCATTGTTAAAAAAATGTAACAAGAGGATAAGGAGATACTCAATACCTCTGAATACAGAGAAAAAGGAGAAAGCAGACAGAAATTACAGACTGACCCTCCATGGTTGCTGGGACGGAAGTACCAGAAGATAGGTCTTGCCTGTTAAGTTAAATACTAAATCTGAACAGTACTGTCATCAGCAATAGTAACTATAATAATATTAAAGATGAGTTGTTGGCGAAGTACTTGATAGTGACAATTATAGCTTCAATGCTATTGCGGTCCTTGTTGGGTTGCATTTGAGCATCTTCTTTGTCACTACTTGGCTAAGCCGTTTTGCTTCTTTACGCAAACCCAAAATAGCACTTCACATGATTCTTACGGAGATAGACATTATCCTATAGGATTTCCTCCACTTAAAACGGGATATCTCGACTTGAATCTCCAAGTATTATTTGCACTCGACGGTGAAGAAAAGAAACAAATGTATGTGAAGGTGATACTTCCTCCCTTTAGAATCGGAGAAACTCAAATTACCGTGAATTATTAGCTCCAGACTTTTGAGTGCAGTTTTTCTTTGATATATGTTTCGACCAAGGTGGCTGGTTCAAGAACTCGTGTTCCTTTTGGCATAAGGACCATAATGATCCACATCAGTGGTTACTTGGTGAATGTCAATGTGAAGAAGAACGCGGGGGCAGGCGCGTGCGCCGAGATTTATCGTCTAAAATAATACACAGTGAAGGAACCTTCATTTGGATTTTATTCACTTTTGAACTCAGTTTATTTAGGTGCTAAAAAGGTGAATAAGAAGTGGTTGCTCCATGATTTGATATAATTGATTATCATATATGTCACATTCGTTAACCAACGAATATTCTGCGTTACGCCATCGGTCAATTATGTTTCATTTAGAAACATACGTGACCAACTTCAGGCCTTGTTTGTTTGATCAGGGAATTTAAAAAAAAAAACTCAGTTTTTTATTTATTATAAATGAACATAAATAAATATTGATTACAAACAACAATATGATACGTATAGACTAGACCAACAAAAATTCTCGCTTCCGTCCACTTGCCTTCTTTGAAACTTGTTTCTGTTTTTAGCTTTTACAACCCCACCGGCGGTTGGACGCATCTTGACGTAGTATGTGTTTGGGAATCCGTTGAGAGAAATGGGTTTATGGATTTTAAGATGATTTTATGGATATCGAGACACTTTTTACTGATTTCAAAATGTTTTTTACGAATATCAAGATACTTTTTGTTTTGAATTGCATGCATCGTTGAAAAAAGTTTTCCCAAACATACACATAGATGCGTCCACGAACCAGAGAGGAGAATTGGTTTTACTGTTGGTAAGGTTTATAGTAGTCCAATCAGGTTTGAAGTTGTGCTGGAACCAAGAACATAGAAGAATTAGCATTTAGCAATGACTCCATGAAAGCACAAATCTGATTGCCAAGGAACATTCGATGAATCACTCTCGTATTAATATTCCCGCCAGAATTAAACCATTATAAGAAACAGGATGGTCACATTTGAAAATTCCCGTGCGGATAGAATTTCCCATTATGTTGAACTTCAAACATGACACTTGTCCCCTTGGATGCATATTTAGTCTCTGGTTGATATGCCTGATGGTTTTTAATCCTTCGAATGGAATAATGCTACAACCGTGGCATCAAGAATACAGCAAAAAAATCCTTCTGGAAGCACCCCATGCCAGTACAATTGTACCTTCCGTAGGAAGCAAGATTCAATAAAATTTCTTGTAGTGTGTTTTCAGAATTTTGGAAGCACCTCCTGACAATTCAATATAAATTTTATTCCGTAGGGCACGAATAGTCAAATGTCATTTCTCGTCATGTTATCGTCTTTTTTTTTTTTTTGAGTGAAGCTCGTGTAATTTTGCCACAACGACTTGTAAAAACAATGGCAAAAGTAACCCCCGTATTCAGTAGTAAATGCCACACCATTTAGTAAAAAAATAATTTTCTTTTTAATATGAAGAAATAGCAAAACTGCTACACATTAGATGCAGAGACAAAATACAGGTGTCGTCTCGTGATAATACAACGGTTCCTGGTGAGAAAAGAAAGTAATTTAACAGTCCACTCTCACTTCTGGAGGCCATTCATCCACGCAACCAGGGACTTTCCCCAGCTAACAACCTAATTCTTAGATGGTGCACATTTCTCGGAGAAGCACAGGGACCAAGTAGTGTAAATTGTTAAACATGTAAAATTGCTGTAATCAGGCTTTACACATGCAAGGAGTTAGAGGGTTCTCCCAGAGGTCATAGTTGGGGAAAGTCTGTTCTGGCAATCCAGTTCGTGTTTGGTGAGTAACCACAACATCTTCTACGAAAGTTGCCCAACCCATGTAGGGATCCCCAAAAGATTTGGACATGAGTCCTTTGTCCGGCTTGATTGATTTGAGACGGTGTCCCATGTATCTACGAGCCCCAATGATCAGTTTAGCGAAGTTGCCTCCATGGGTCATCACAAACACGTCAGATTTTAAGCATACTAAGAAGTCCAGAGCTGCTAGGCTCGTCACGTGCTTTCTAAAAGGATCCAACTCCTCTTTAGTTGCCAACTCCTCCTTTGTAACCTGTTATTACCAAGAAAAAATTATTAAAAAATAAAAAAGTGAAACGATTAATCACATTGTACCGTGCTCAATTTCAATGATCCATAATTCCATATGATATGGGCAAGCGTTACCAGATTTGGGAACATATTCCTCAGGGGTGCCATCCGGTTTTGTCCACCATACACTTGTCCAGAAGCAACATAAATTTGAGTTTCCTTAGGATAACCCATGGCCCGAAGGATCACAGCCACTTCTCCGGGCTCCAAAGGACATCGTCCTTCCTTTCGCTTCTGCAGGGCCAATTGCCACAGGTGCGAACCATTCTGCATTTTTCAACAAAGATGATATGAACGAGGTGCTGCAATTGAAGCTTCTTAGGCTTCATACTGACAATTTAATCGTCCAGTACCTTGTACCGTCGAGGCCACTCTTTTTTTCTATACTCTGCCATTTTAGCTTTCTCCTCTCTTGTCCCCACAAAATCGCAGAATGACAGACCCACCATTCCTTTCTCAAACCTAAGATGCAGAGCCCTGTATATGGAAAAGGTATTACACAACTGACTAAAAAATGAGACTCAGATTCAGCTTCTGCAAGATCTTAATCATTGACGTGACTTACATATAAGGATTTGAACCGCCAGTTCGGTTTCTCATCCTTGAAGCCAGTAAATCAGCCATCTGCTCTATACGAGGAAGAAATTTCAGAGCATGATAATTGACTCTACATCTCAACCTGTTGATTTCTGAAGGAACATTGTCATATCTGGAAAAAAAGAAGTGTTGTAATGAGAACATAAACAACAAATAGTGTAAACAGTGGTGGATAGCATATCTTTCATCCTTCACTCACCCCAGCCTGTCAACAAAAGGTTTCAAAGCCATAACCTTCTTCTCCTTGATTCTGGGCAGAACATTGTCAATGTAAAACTGAGCCGGTGCATATTTTGGAATGTTTTTTACAGTCCGTCTGAAAAACACAAAATTTCCTTGGTGAATTAAGCTATTTGCAAACAAACACAAAGACAACACAATTCAGCCCCAAATCTCAGATTTTTACGTAGGCTGACATCAATGGTAAGCGTTGCATACAGATAAGCATAGAAGGCTAACTTAAGAACAAAAGAAAAGTCATCAGAAAAAACATGTAGTTCAGGAACATATAAAGGCCCATCTGCTAATCCAATCTAATTATCCGCCCGAATTAACCTCCCTAATTATTCTACCAATAAACTGTCTAGTAAATGTTCAAGCGAACAATGAAAGCTACATACAGCCATGTCTATAGGTTGTTTGAACAACTGCTTTTAAACACTATTGCGCACTTTAGATTACAAGTTTCAGGAAAAACAGTACTCCTTTCTTTATCCATGGCTGATGACCCAACACAATAAATCAAGGCAATGCCTTATAAACAAGCAGTTACGATTGATTATCCTGTTATTCGCAAGATCCAGGAATGCAATCAGAACTTGACAAAATATTCTAGAGATGAGAAAGGATACCAGCAATATAATATCCCTTCAATAAATCAATCTCTTTTAATCAACTCAAAATCTAAATTTTCAATTCAGTCAGATTGATGGGACAGGAAGATATCAAACCTTATACTTGAAAAGAGCTCTGTTTTATCAGTAAACCATGCAGGAATATCACGGACAATCCGAACGTCATCCTTCAGGTAGTCGATGAAGTGGTCCACATCAAAAATGTCTTCAAATTTCCTGCAAACCGTGTAATAAATCATCAACATGAGCAAGCCAGACAATAATTTCACACTCTGTATGATGCATAGCCTTAATTGCGAAGATGATCAACAGTATCTCTAGAGTAAAAAGTCTGCTGAAAGATAAAAAAAATAATAAGCAGAAAATGCAAAAGAAAAAGAAAGGAAAAAGGGCAGAATATAACTTGGGTAAAGAACAATAGACCAATTGGCTTGGGAAATGGTGAAACATCAAGAGAGATCAAACATAGTTGGCAAAGCACATATATATCAATTCTATATTTTAGTCAAAATATGGGAAGCCAAAACGACAGCAAAATGAATATGACCGATAAGTAATTGTCAAAACACAAAGATCAGAAAACTATTGGCAATAACTCACGTTTGGTCTTTCCAAATTTGGTCCTGCTTCAACACAGGCAAAATAAGAGTGGCATTCATTATTTTTGCAACAGCCACTGCATTGCATATCTGCATTTGGAAACATGGTCCCATGTAAATTGAAAACCAGATATATTGAATAACACTCATTGAAACAACTGCACTGCACAACAGTATCATATAGTAACATGCAAAACCTGCATTCAAATTAGAACCGACTTTAAATGGTAATCCTAGCTGTTTAGCAAGAACAAGATATTGGAAGGTCCAATTCAGACCTATTACGGACTATGGTATTGAGATAAAACCCTTGTTTGGAATAAGCATGCAGAGGCTCCTAGAAACAATTACTAGGCATCTCTTTTTCTGTTTGTTACACCAGTATCTTCACTGGATTATACCAATATATATACATATTTGTATGAATGAATCTTTGTACCATAAAATGAACATCATGCAAAAACACTCCAGAGATTATTTTTATTATATCATTATGTTCAAAGAACAATGACTTCACTAACAGAAAATATTTCCCGACCCTAACACGTCATAGGAACAAGGACAATGCAATGTATGGATAAGACAAAAATAATAGACATACAAGAATTCAGAGAAAATTCAAGAAAGGGAAAGTACTCTAGAAGTTTATCAAAATAGACAGATATTAACTCATACCGCAATTCTTTGCTGATTTAGACCACCTTCAGCATGGATGAAAATATAGCCACTTGTCTCATTTTTGGGAGGAAGTTCTACATGAAGGTATTAAAGTATTAATCACAATATCAACAGCAATGGTAATAATAACAGCCACAGGCTAACATTAATATATTCCATAACCACATGAAGGGTGGATCAAATAAGAAATATTAAAAGAAGAATGAAATAAATATTTGTAAATAACTGTGTGAAGTTATGGTAGATGCATAGAACTCTTCCTTCTCGTACATTTGTTCTTATGACAGAGGGGAAAGTGTTCCATCATAAGAGAAGTTATTGAATTTGTCCACTCTGTTTACAATATTGCATCACAGTGATTACAGAAATGAACCATCATTAATAATGCATTGACAATTTTTTGATATTGTTAATAAGAGCAACAATAGTTTAAAATGCCCTTGATAATATCCCTGCAAGTGATGGGCAGTTGGCATTTGGCAATGATGACAAGCTAAAAACACTTTCAGAGACTCAAAAATCTAAGGGAAAAAATTAGAAAACCTGAAATGGCACCATCCCGGCGCTCAGCACAAGGCTTCCAAGATGTTGTTGCAGAGTAGGGATTTTCCCAAAGAGACGGTGATTCTTTTACCTGAAAAGGGTGCAACACATGCCAAGTAAATGGAAGGAGGGAAAACTGTCAGGCCATATAAGAGGTAACTAACGTGAGTCCTTGATAACTTACATGTGGGCAGTGAAGAACAATCCCATCCTTTTTACACAAGTAGGGGGCATTCTACGACAAATTGAGGGCAAGATTAGTGTGAATTGCTATACAGAATGCTTTTGAAAACATCAGCTGAATTTATCATGGATATAGTTCCATGAATTACTTTGGCAGCCATTCAGCAAGTATAGGTCAAGTATCACCCCTTAAAGTCTATAAAAGAAGAGGGGGAGGGGGGGCAGAGACAAAAGTTTACTCCCGCTTGTTTGCCTAATGTTACCTGACAATTATTTTTCAGCATACAATAAATAATGCACACATCATAGCAATGCAATTTGGTTGTTTTAAGCAAATTTTTTCTCAGTAAGCTAGCGAAAGGTTAAATCAAAAGCAGTAGTAGACTGACAAACAAATCGAGAGCTGAAAATGTAGAAGGCAGAAGAAGCAGAGAACTCACCAATTTATTCACAATTGCGAGCACTGTGACCAGCCCGACAAGAAGTAGAAGGAAGAGCAAAAATAGAGAGATCCTGGAGTTGTGCGAAGAAACCCTAGCATCGTCGTTAAGGAAGGGACAGAGATGCTGGAAATGAGAAAAAAAGGAACGTTCACGTTCCTTAAAAGAATGACGGTCACGCTCGTCGTCGTCAAGCAGACTATCAGGCATCAGAGGCGATGAATCGCCGTCACGCTTCATGGGAGAAGAAGAGGCTCGGCTTCCAAGTGAGCTGGAGTGTCTCAGCTCAGCCATTGCCCGCTTCGGACTGTATAACAGATTTGCACCCTCTGTTTTCCCAACCTGCTCAGCATCATTTCCGCGTACCGGATGCACCATGATTTATCAAGCTTCTGCCCGGACCCAATCTACGAGGATTCAGATCCACATATGATAGTAAAACGTTTTTTAACTCATTTTATTCTTACAGCAAAAATTCGGTTCTTGTCTTGTAAGGTTAATTTCAACATTGCTTGTATAAATTTTAAAATACTTAAATTTATTGTTTGTAATTATGCTAAAAAAATTTAAATTATTAATTTGTGTTATATAATTATTAATTTTGAAATTTTTTTGTGTATGTGTTATATAATGTCCTGTTGCGATCAGACATGCGCACATCTCTCTTTCCAATGGAGATGATTCCCCAGTGTCAACGCTATCTTATATTCCCATGGCTCTGCTTCCATCTATTCACTGATCTTGTAAGGTTTCATCGTGGTTGCACTCTTTTTGGAGTTTGTGAGATTTGCATGGGAGATCAAGAATCCATGCTCCATATTCTTCGAGATTTTCCTGTTACACTTGCTTTGTGGATTCGATTTTTATCAAGAAAATGGCTTAATAAATTTTTTGATGAACTTGATTTTAATGAAAGGCTGTTTTGATGCGTCGCACAGCAGGAGTTGGTCAAATGATATGAATTTCACTTTTGATTCACGATGTTGTATCACCATTTCTAATTAGCTCAAAATGTTAGACTCTTTTCAACATCACACATGGAGTGACTCATCAATTACTACCTGTACACGTGCCTGCCTTTTTGGGGTTCTCCTAACCTTTTATAAACAGACAACACATGCTAGGTCAGTATAAGATGGATCCCTCTAATCAAGTTAATATTAAAACTTAAAGATCTAGAAGTGAGGCTTCTGGTTCATGCACTTGTGGGGATCTTATTAGGAGCCATGATGGGACATTCCTCTAGGGATTCATGTATCGAGTTAGGATGGGATCTGCAATTTTCATCGAAGCATGTGGTGTCTTATAAGGCTTTAAGCTTACATGTGATGGAGAATTTAGGTGGGTTATCTTGGAGGATGATTGTGGCAAAGTTCTCTACCTTATCAAATCCCCAACATTATTAGATCATCTAGATTATAATGTCTTTATTGAAGTACATGTGGTACTCAACGGTGATTCGAATATGATCAAAAAATCCAGATGTTTGAATCAGTTTACTCATAGTCTACTCAGATTTAGAATTTCAAAGTCATTGCACACTCTATGGATATTGAGCTTCAACACCTTCCGTTGCACCACCAACCTCAGAAGTCCTTATCCAATCAGTTACAGATGATTTAGTACTGGAACAAGGAGAAAACGGGTGTGGGGGAATCTGTCTGCAACAAGGGGACCAATGGCCATGGGAATTCAGTTGTAAATCCACGAGCATTCCTCCCGTGATCATCGAGCTCTAGGTATCGTCCATGGTTTGCACCGTTGCTAGGCATGTAGCTGCAGGAAAATTTTACTTTTATTTGATTGTACCGAAGCTATAAATCTCTTGACAAGAGGATGTACCTCTAAGTTCTAATCATCATTTTTTGATATGGTGGAGAAACTATACGCCTCCTCAGTCGCAGCTGACATGTAATTGTGCGCTATGCTCCAGCATTTCAATTGTGGATCAATTGGTGAAATTGGATCCGCTTGGGAACGCGGTAAAGAAATACTTTTATGTAAGTTGAGGTAAATTTGTGGAGGAGATTATATCGTTTTGTGAAAAAATACTATTGAACGTATATTTGATTTTTCTAATGGTTATCACACACAAACCCTTTAACTCGTAAGATAGAAGGGAACTTTTGTCTATTTGTCAACTCCATTTTCTCTTACCGGAGATGATGGGTGATTACATCTTTTTGTCCCATTGGGTTCCTTGTAACCTTCTTGCTTGATAAATTATATTCAGTTATATATTAAATAAAAGGATTATATGCATTTTGGCAGCCAATGGATTGAGTGTAACGGAAAAATTAGTATTTTACATCATCAGGATTGGATAGTCAATCACGATTGAAATGAATTAAGATTCGAATGTGCGGTTAAAAATAAACCTCTACTAAAAATGGTGTCCAAATTTAGTTTCATACAAGCATGTCTAGTTAAGAAAATGCCTATTGGTAATTGGTAATCTTCTTTATATTTTAAAATATTTTATAAAGCTTGAGTAATGTTCGAAGCAAATGCTAGAAATTGCTCATTTGGAGAGGGTTTAAAGAAGCCAAGCGGAGCAGAGCTTTGGTAAGCAGCGGTTGCTGTAACTGCTGTAACGTCCTTCACTGTCTCTGCGCGAATGATCATGACGGAGAACATGAGACTTCGTCTGGTGTTCGAGGACCAGCACATGTTGAGTAAGTCAAAGAAGAAAGAGGGGCTTCAGCAAAGCTGGTGTCTGCTAAAACCCCAAACCAACACTATCTCCGATGTAGCCTCCTCTATTGTCGACACTTTCCGCCTGCATCGGACTTGCCCCGATGGCATAATCCTCTTCGTATGCTCTGTACCTTTTGGATCCTGCTGTCCAACTCTAACAATTGAAATATATAGATCTTTTTTTCTTCTTCTGAAAAGGGAGTGGGCCGGTGATTTAACCATTCACCTATGTTTAAAGTTGAATAATTAAAGTTCGAATTTCATTTATACTTTAGTATTTAATTCTAGAATACCAGAATGCTTACCGTGATTAGCTTCTAATGGGCTTAATCTAACTAAGATGTTGAGGAAATGTGAAACTAAAGCTTCTAGGCATAATGCCAACGCTATCTGGAAATTAAACCGAATGTGCTGTAAGATGTTTTGAAACCAGTCTGAATTTCCTGAGTGTTACCCTTACTTTGATCATTGATTATATTAGCTGGACGTTGTTTCATTTTAATATTTTTACTGCAGATGGATGGTTTTGTTTTACCGCCTTTTGAATCACGTGCTATTTTGAAGGATAAAGACATTGTCTGGTGTGTTTATGGTCGATCACTTGTCCCACATTCTATATTGTTGTCATGGTAGCTTTTCTTACATTTATATATACAGTGTGAAAGAAAAGGAAGCACACCAACTGCTTCTGAAGCTGCAATGCTGACATCTGCACCCCAAGGGCATCAACGTGTTGAGCTTCCCAAGCTTCTTGCCAACGAGGCGTTTGAAGAGGAGACTGGAGGATATGAAACCATGTCTGAAGAGGATAACATTGATCCATTTAAAGATACACTTTATCTTGAATCTAAACTTCCAAGCAATGCAGTCTCGAAGAAAAGAAAAGCAACAAAGAAGTTCAGGGATTCGAGTTTTGTTTCCTAATGCTCGTTTATTGTTATTACCTCAGGGCTGGTCACTTGTAAGGGTTTCAGCACTGTTAAAAGGGTCTTTTTCTCTTTGTAATGTTTTTGAGTCAGAAGAGCACGGTCACAACATTTCTTTTCACAGCGACAACATTTCCATCACTGGAATGTCTCTTCGTAATGTTTGTGTCCTGTCAAACTTGTTTTAATGGCTGGAACATGGCGTTGATGTGCCCTTTTCCTTTCAAACCATTTTTCTTGTTGCAAACTTTGGTGCTAAAGCACAATTTTTGGGAAGTTTAAAGAGTATTAGGGTTGTTTGATTTGATCTCATTGTTTTTTGACTCAGGAAGAAGAGCAAGTTATCATCTTGTGAAAAGTTGGCAGTCATTTCTGAGAAGCCTGTGGAGAACAATAGAAACTTTCTAGGTTATGGTATTCATCACCAATCAAGTCCTGTCAATATGGACAATGGCAAGTCGTCTAATTTATCTGGCCAACCAGATAAGTCAAAAACCATTGATAATAAAAAACAGAGTAATGGAATCATGAGCTTATCCCCAATGCAGCAAGGTATGCATTTGTCACAATGTGATGGTACTACTTTCAGTCTTGAATGTAAGAGAATCTCTGTGAAATTGTTTAGGTCCAAATTATAAAAAACTAAATTGCATTCTAGTTATACCCCTCATGAAATTGGGAGTAGTATTAAGAATCATTTTTGCCGTGTTAGTTAAAAATTATTCTTATTTGACTTTTCTCTATATTAATATGTAGGTTATGTCAGCCTGATGATGGTGGCAAAGTCAAAGTTGATGTATCGAATTCTCTTAGTGGAACTAAAAAGGTAATCTTGAACTTCTACTACTTCAAACTGAAATGTAATCCTTGTTTCCTTTTAATCATACAGGGCTGGCAAGTTTTTATACCGTTATGATAATCATTCCAATATTTGGTTCAGTGGTATGCACTTCAGTTTATATTGGTTTTTGTTTTTTGGCTAGTTGCCAAGCAGAAGTACTCGACGGAAGAAAGCTCAGAGACAGTGGTTGAGGGAACGGTTAAAATTAGAAAAGGAAAAGGTATTCATGTTTCATAATGCCATTGCAGATGTGAATCAACATTTAACTTTTATGTGCATGTTGGGAAGTGCTTTCATTTTGATGCCATTTTGAATGGGAACTCACTTTTTGTAGACAGTGCTAGTTTGTTATATTCTGGTTCATCAGATGTCCCCTTGCTATATACAAGGAATTAAATCGCATATTAATTTTCTCTAATACAACTAGCCTAAATTCATCATTTGCAACTGTACTTCATCATTCTTTTAGAATGTCATTTTATTTCCTCCAATTTTGCAGCTCCATCAAAATCCATTGTCTGAAAATAATGTGCAAAAATTACCCGTCCAAGATAATAGAAGCATAACTTCTGATGTACATCAAGAACCTATTGTAGAAAGTGAGGCAGAGGATGACGTTGTTGCTGTGGAAATTAGGCCAGGGCACATACGCTGCGAGCCCCTTGGCAAAAGTTTGCTTCTAAATCTCTTTTTGATGCAGATCCTGCAACACCCAAAAATCAATTTCCAATGGTTTGTTCGACTCCATAATGCTTGCCTTTCTGGGCTCTGTTCTAATCGCCCTATTATAGAGTCAATATAGAGTCTGATGTGATAATTATTAATTTCACACATAACCATAACATACAAGTTTGTCTTGGTTGGCTCATGAGTAATGGAGAGAGGTTGGAGGGAGCTAACAAATTTAACTAGGAATATACCTGAGTTACTTGTTGGATGAATCAAAATTGTTCCTGACAATAATTTTTTTAGTTTGTGATCTTTTCCCCCTTTTGATTGTCGTACTCTTTAGATAACTGAAGCTTTGACCTTTGACAGTTCATGCAATACTTGCTTTATTCTAACTGAAGTGTGCGGAATGTTTCAAGTTTGAAGTTGTATTACTTGCTATTTATTCCGTTATTTTTAGTTTTTTTATTATCAGGAGATATTTTCCCTCTTGATCACTATGTTTGCTGGACACTGACATGTCATCTGGCACTTCAGGAAACATTTAGGTGGAATGGAATTACCAACAAGAAGAAGATGCAGAAATGGGGTATAGAGAAGACTGCATTCCATAAAGTGGATTGCTACAAACATTCCGGTCAAGAGTGCTCCCGCATTCATAATGCTGAAGAGAAAGAGGCACTCATGCCCGTAAACTTTGATAAGCTTTTATCTTATATTGGCTTGCCCAAGGTTTGTTCTTATGACTCCATAGTGCTATTTAGGTTATTTATCATACTCCTAAGCACTGGAGGGAGTTAATGAAATACTGGATGTGGGTGATAGTCTTTATTTTCTTTATTTTTTCCAGGCTATCTAGCTGTATTTTATTTGCCCTAGGGATTCTCGTAATTATTCTTTGGTATTAAGGAGTAACCTATGTTCCATAGCATCTTTTGGCTCTGAGAAATCACTTCTCTATGTACAACAGGAAGGTGACGTCATCACATATCGTTTAATTGAATTATCATCATCGTGGACTCCCGAGATCTCCTCCTTCAGAGTGCATACTGATACTAAGTCTGCTTTTCAACTAGTATATAAATTTTCTGCATAACAAGTTTTTATTTACTACATTGATGTTCCTGTAGGTAGGGAAGATAGCATGGTATGACCCTGAACCAAATAGGATTCGGTTGGAACCAGTTCCAGAATATCCATTTGATTTTGCGAAGAAAGTAGATGAGGATTTATCTTCTTTGCAGCCCGATTCATCCCCATATGGGGAAGATGGTTCTTTAGAGGTAATTTTTGCTTTTATCTTGGTAATTAGCTCACGTAATGGCTATTCAGTTATTAAGTTCTTGCATATTGCCAGCTGGGCATATTAAATTGAACATTGTGAATCGTGCATTTTTTAATTCGGATTGGCTGATGGGTAATATTTCGTAGCATTTTAATGGATATCCAGACCCGCATTATCAAATTGCTGTGAACCATTAAGTAGTAACAAATTTTCACTACAATCACAAACCTTAAAAGCTGATCAAAGTGAGGTATCTGCTAATCATATTTTGTCGTGTCTGACCTGGGTTAACGATCTTCAGCTAATCTATCTCTATTTTTAAGCCCTTTGTGAGGGTTTGTTTAAACAAACAAAAAGACGTTTGCTTTGCTACACGAGGTGCAGATTCTCCTACGGATCAGAATCAATATATCACCATGTAATGAAATCGATAGCAAGTCACATTATTCGTAAGTGGCATGGTTATCATATATCTAATCTTGTACAGTGCATGAAAAAACACGTCTAATGATGTATTAAAATTGAATGATTCTTTTCTAACAAACAGACGAGCATGCTGCTCATTATTTGTGTGAAACTGATAAGAGGATGGTATCCCTTACTCAAATAGATTATTCATCACTTGTTGATGCGCGAATGATTAAGCATGGAGACAGAGTTAGCAAATGCAGTTACTTCCAACGATGTCGGGGCTGACCCAACTAAAGCAACTGAAAGGAGGAGTGACGAACTCAAGAGTGATCAAATTGCCATGCAAAGTTGCCCTCCACAAAGGGAAAGCGAAGGCCATATGCCTGCTAAAGGAAATGCCTGCCACAGAATTCAGGA
The DNA here is from genome assembly GCA_025593235.1 of Vachellia pachyceras. Taxonomy (NCBI): domain Eukaryota; kingdom Viridiplantae; phylum Streptophyta; class Magnoliopsida; order Fabales; family Fabaceae; genus Vachellia; species Vachellia pachyceras. The sequence goes on along the minus strand of JANTPZ010153790.1, from coordinate 18,472 downwards.
CATGTTGCATATTTTGGTGGTTGGAAACATATATGCGGCTTGATAATCTAAATGTGCGTCTTTTGGGGCTCCAGTTGCAGAAAACAGGGCATTAAACGTGTGGGATGAAATTAACGAGGCACTGACAGCAAAGAAGGCCAAGCTTTCTGCGGAGAATGGATGGAATAAAGAACAGAATTCAAGGTCGAGATCCTGGTCTCATAGATCTTTGAGATGCAGCGCACTAGGTCCTAGACTGTGGCACTGTTAAGGGCGCAAAACGGACTTGGAGAAGCCAGCCAGCAATAGGACTGCGCGTGTCAGTCAATCTGTTTTTTTTTTGGGTTCCCTTTTTACGATGTTATATGCACTCGGCTATCCGTGGATGTATTTATAACCAACAGATCATCTGCAATGGATATTAAGCATCTTGTTCTATCTTAATAGTGGCACAACAGTTTGGGGGCCCATTCTCATAATCCATCACTCAAAGATGTTATTGGATGCAAATCTCCCGAAAACCGAGCAGTGAGGTGTATTTAAATGCTTTTCACACTATAGTTGCCAACAGTTTAGCCAGAGGCGTCCAGCTACCTATATGTCTCATGCCCAGATCAGGGCTAACTAAAAATCAACTGTAACCTTCAATTAAGACGACAAACCTACACACTATAATTTTGATCCAGTATGATAGCTTATTCATAATTGTATTCTTTGTTAATATTCAACCTTGGCGTCATCACCTAAACTTTAGCTGGTAAAAAGTGATTAAAGCTGAAGTCACAAGGAAAAAAAATTCCTCCTGCCACTTTATTGGTAAGCCGTATTCCAGTTTAAACTGGTACGACGGCCTAACTAGTTTCGGCAGAAATTATCGCAATTTTTTCAGTAGAAGCAAAAGCTAAAAATGTGAGCTATAATAACTTTTTCAATTCACCTGGGGGAAACATTTGCTGTGTCAATATCAAGGGGACTTTAACGAGAGCTTGTTTAGGAGATGAACAGCCTCATTCAACCGGAAAAATAGATAGCCTAAGGACAGAAAGAAGGCTCTATATTCACTTGATTAAATCATTGTTACATATGTACTAGAAAGGATATAAATCCATGGCCTAGATGCCAATTGTATCGCTATTTTTTCGATCTGCAGACTACCCGAGTGCAACACCTCCAAAATTAGTCTCTTGGGTCTCAACCATGACTAGATATGAAAAAGGTGAATTCTAGTTGCAATCCCTTTAGTTTCTCCTGGACTATGATTCTTACCACTATATCACATAACATAGTCTCATATCATGATCACTGTCATCATTTTCGCTCTGCGATTCACCACCTGAACTAATATCAGCATGCTCTACTGGCTCTTGCCCTTTTCCGTTGTTTTCATGATCAGATTGCTTCAGACTACCATCCTCCTCTACATGACCATCTAAGTCAGGCAAAGAGAATGACTGTGACCTTACCAGTTTGGTGTGGTTGTGAGATGATTCGTTGATAGAGGGAAGAAACATACGAGGTGGAGGATGACTCCCTCTGCGCTCTGCAAGGGAAGGCGAAGACCCAAAATTTGGCAAATAGGTGTTCACCCCTCCCATTGTGTGATTAGCACAAAATGGCTCCTCTTTAGGCGACGAAACAGCTTTGAGAAGCAAAGAGTTCTCTGAGAAAGAAAGGTCTTTGGCATAAAAAGGATCAGTTGGTTCGATGTTAGAAGGTGATGGCTGCCTAGAAGACACAAGCGACAGGTCAGACCAATTGGTAGATGAAGGTGAAAATGTAAATGAACTGGCATAATCAGAGCTGGAGGGTGAGGGTGTTGGAGACTTGGAATTGAATTTCGGGCTGTTGCTTAGATAACAGGAAAAAGAATCTGAAGTTGGAGGAACAGAGAGATCCATGGCTTCAATAGTGCTATCCTTCGCCATGTCTGAGCGGTTATCTGGAAAACATTCAAAAGAATCAGGGGAACCACAGGGATAGGTTGGTGATGCTGGTGACAAATTAGGATCAACTACAGAATCTTGTTTTCGTTCATCATGCATAATCACACAGCATTCTTCTGCTGATTTGGCGGTAATAACATCACAGTTCCATTTACAGGATGATGTGAGCCATTCTTTCATCATACCACGAGCAATATTCCTCCTCAATCTAATCCAACCGTTTTCTCGAGCAGGTAAGCATGTTTCGGACCCAGCACTAGAAACAGAAAATGGTGGAACAACCCCACCAGCAAGTGCCTTGTGGAAGATTTCAAAATCCAGATCATACTCACTAACCTTTCTCTCACCAATCCCCATACTAGTACCAGCTTCAGGAACCTCCACGCTCTCATGGCCTGATAAGATTTGCTCGTTGGCAAGAGCAATCCAAAACTCCTGAGGCTCTTCACCTTCTTTGATACTCTGAATCGGACCCTCTGCCTTCTCATAACGGATGACCTGACATGCTGCAGCCCTTGCACTACATGACATCACCGAATCGCAACTTTTTCCACTCCAAACATACATAGCAGAAGGAACATGAATAATGAACGCTCCACGAGAATCAAGAGCTTGAGCACCTGGGCGGTTTATCATTTTGGGGACTAAATGAAGAGGGTCATAGGAGGAGTGAGGGGCTATTCGGTACATCCTGCGAATGGAATTTGGACTTGCGGGCATAGCAAGTACACGTTTCTGACACTGAAGAAGTTGACAGGCAAATCCCATATTTGGGTTGGTCACTCCTCGTGCAGTCTTCACATACTGAAACGCATCTTCAAAGCTCTGACCTTCTCTCCACATGAGATATGCAATGACCAGAGAGGATGATCGAGAAACTCCCTGGCAACAATGAACAAGCACGCGCCCGCCTTGCTCTCGGACGTCCTCAAAGTAATCAAACACATCGTAGAGGATGCTGGTGATGTCCTCAGTGGGGCTGTCCTGCAACCAGAGTGTCTTGTACACAAAATCGCTTTTGAAATACTCAGGACAAACAAACCCAACACAGTTGAGCACATGGGTAATCCCGTTTTGCCTCAGAAGCTCGTGATTCTTTGCCACTGTGTCACTTCCCAGATATATATGCTCCGCGATTCTGGAACACTCCTTGTCAAAAAACGCTAATTTATCCCTCTTGAATTGAAATTCTTTTGTGGGTTGACCCGAATCAGAACTCTCCAAGGCTTTGATGGACCCTCTTGGCGTTTGTGGGAGAGGCCAAATTCCAAGATCATCAGATCCCGCGCTAGGCCACTCCTCAGCACTCCGTTTCATGATGGAGAGAGGCTGGAGAGGAGGCAGCAATGGCCGGGGCTTATTATTTGTGGGTGGCCGACGGTTTTGGCTAATGTTCGTCGGAGACCGATCAGTCCAAGAAACAGAGCGTGCATATGTTCTCCGACCGCCGCTGCCGGCGGTATAGTCCTTACCCTCTTCTCCAAACATCTTTTACGAAATATATGGAAAACGACGGTACCAAAAACTTAACCGACAACCATGAAGAGATTATCCCTCTAGAGAAGGGGGAGAGTTGAAGAGGCAAATGAGCTTCAAAATCAAAGCCGTAAATGGTAGATAATGCAATTTCAGTCTACCTATTCCATATTCTCACCTAAATCCCTTGACCATACTGTCTCTCTCTCTCTCTCTGTCTTTCTCTCTCTTTGACTCTTTCTTCGTGATGTGATGGAAGAGTAAAAATCAAATCCGAATATGCCAACAGCTAACTATCGATCCCTCGCCGTCCTGCGGTCTCGGATGGAAGAATGGAAGAGTATGAACAAAAAAAGCGAACTTTGAGAGACTCGCTTTAAACGCAGCCACCTCCGCCACGGCCAAACAAGATTAAAGAGCGGTGAAACCGTTTATTCTGTGGACGATGAGTTTGCTGGCGTATTAACACGAACAGGTGCGTCTGCTTGCTTAAGGCTCCCCGTCTCTGGTCATGGTCTTACAACGAGCATAGAATGGGTCAAAGCGCCACGTCAGGCCAGTTCTAAAACTTTGAACTTTATATATGTACACACACATGTTTTTTGCCAACGTGTATATATCTATATCTTATCTTATGCCAACATTATATTTATAATTTTATAGGAATGTATCGTTTGGGAACACGATAGAGAAGTACTTTTATACAAGTCGAGATAAATATGTAAAGTAGATTATCTCGTTTTGTGGAAAAAATACTGTTGAATATACATTTGGAAGATGAATAAGTGTTTCCAAACACCCCTAATATTTAATAGAAACAGCAAGGGCATGATGTGAAGAGAAAGATAACTAAATATCTTGATATCTTAAAATATTGTGATCATTGTATGTCCCAAAAACTGATTTGGACTAATTAGATCTAAGGCCCAATCTGCAAGCGCAACCAAAGACACGGTCCATTCAGAGGTCCAACGATTATATACGTAAAAGACATATAGAGTCAAACCAAGAGCTTAGATCTATTGCCCACATTCCTCGAATGTCGAATCAAGTAACTAGATCTAAAAATCAAGAGATCACAACCCCTAAATCTTTGTGGGTCATTAGACAGGACGGATAGGTAACGAGGGTCGAAGATCATATATTTACTCTCACCGTACCTTTCATTATACATATAGATAACAACGGAATATTTTGAATGATCCATCTACCTCTCTCCAATGCCCTGAAATCAATCGCTGTTGAATTTTGGACAATCTCACTAATAAACTCTCATCTATTTGCCTTTGTGTTAAACATAGTGATTTTACATCTATTTTTTCTTATATTGCTGGTGGTCCAATCCATTTTCATGGATGCAATCTTTAATGAAATTTGCACAAACGATCATAACGCTAGAGAATTATTAACAAATCACAATAAACTATAAAATTACATAAGAAAAGCAATACTATTTTCCGTAGCTATTCAGTCAAGTATTATTTTTGGACGAATCATGATTCAGCATTGTGATGAAAGGATGATTAATTGAAAATTGAACTCAAGAACTCCATTCAATAATTGCAAAATGCTACACAATTTATAAACAAGGCACTTCAGAATAAATATAGGTTGCTGCTGTTGCCTTTTAGACTAACCATAAAGTTCACGATGAAACTAATTTGTGATTTGGATATTATTGCAATGTTGTAAATTCACACGATGTGTTCATGATGTGACGGTTGGAACGCAGACGTAGATGAATTCAAAGCACATGTTCGCTCGTCTCCTCCGTGATTATTGAAACTCGGAACATTTCTGTACTCTTAATATATTGAAATTAAACAAAGTTCTTTTGGGGGGGTTGCATACATGAATTAAAAGTAGTTACATATGTATTAACAATAATCAGCAAAATTGGCATATACGTTGTCGTCATCAAGCAGCAAAATCGGGTTCATTGATTGACCATACGCACCCTTCACCTGCGACTCATCACATGTTAGTTAATCAGAACCAAACAACATCAACCTCGCTGCAGCGGAAATGAACCCTCACCTGCATGTTATTACTGTGAGTGTATCATACAGACTAAACAGTTGTATCGTTGAAAGAGGAGTTCGTTGGTAGTTGGCCGGTGACGGTGACGGTGACGGCGAGCCGAGCCGAGGCAAGCCTGGTCAATCAGCCGTGTTCCAAATGGCAATGTTGAACACGTAAGAGATGATGCGTGGGTCAAAAATGGGAAATATGATTCTTAGATTAAAAAAGAAAGAAATGAGAATATATTAATACTCTATACAGTATATACTTGATTAAATCCTTTGGAAGTGGTAGTTCATAAGATTAATATATACTGTGTTGACGACGGAGGACATGGCAGAAGGTACGTCAAAGAATTAGAAAGGAGGATGCGTTACGACAGTTTCTGGTCCACAATGGATGTTGACGCCTCCAAAGCCCCTTAACTTGTTGGAATTGTCTTCCCCAAACGAGTCATCGATTAATTGATTAATTAATATCCAAGTCCTCCACATAGTTTCAAGTTCCAACACAACAACCTTCGCTTTATGTCTAATAATAACGCCAATCTCTTCAAATAACCAGAGACTTTTTGATGATCGCTTTATTGCCAAGATGGCTGCTGCTGCTGTTGATAAACCCTTTCATGTGTTTCAATTAAATATGCTTTAAAGAGAAGAGAGCCGAAAAGCTCTCAGGAGTATCATGTGAATCATGTTGAGGGAAAATCATATCCATAAACTTGGATCATTCCTTTGACCCAACATAAATTGGAGTCAAATATAATTAGCTCTATCACAAGTTCACCTGTTTCTCTTGAGTGCCAGGCAGTGAGCTCTACTCATACAAGTCCAAAACGTTTTTACCAAGAAAGTGGAAACAAATCTGGGTGCAAGGAGTGTCGAGCAAAAATATTTAGGCATTACTTCTTAAAGAAAAAATTTGTGTACAAGTTTCGATCAAAATCGGGTTATGAATTTGTGGAACACAAACCAAAAATACATTAAGATCCAACTCACTCTTAAAGCTAAACCTTGTTACCCTTTAAAATATGCATATCTCCCCTCGGATGTAATCTTAATTGAAGTACTGTCTAGAATTAAAAGTAACCGTCTCTTTCACCATAGATTCCAATATCGATTCTCCATACTGTGATGGATCGGTTTCCTTCGGTAGAACCAATTTCCATTGGCAGAGGCATTTTTTTTTTTAATTTTTCTGGTCAGTGAGAGTAGAGTATGGGTTAGGTTAGCTTATTAAACACCAGTCAATTGCCAGGGTGAGGGAATCAGTTTCGGCGGCTGTCCCAAAAAAAGGAGTCGGTTTTGATGGACTGTGTTTGGACCTAATTAAAACGGAAGCCCAACAAATGGATCCATGCCCAGTGATAAGAACCGGTAAGAATTCAGTATATATTCACTTGCACCAAAAATATAGAATATTAACCCATCGTCCATGTGTTCAGCTGACAAAGGTATTGAACACTCTCACCAAAAGGGAGAGGGTTCGATACCGGGGAAGGTCGCTTTGTTGTGGTTCCAGTCGCGGCGCTTGGGGAGGCATCCTAACTCTTGGGTGCTTAGGTAAACGCCTGAGGGTAATTGACGGCTCACCCTGCCCAACATTGGTATGACCTAAGAAGAAGGGAGATTTCACCTTGCCCTTAACTTGTGGGTGAGTCCAACTCTCTGCCTAAAATTTTTGTGCAAAAAAAAATATAGAATATTACCATATCAACGTAAAATATAGAATAATATTTAGATGAAAACGGGGAGGAGAATGATGTCAATTTTGGCCTGTGTGTGGCATGTGACACCAGAATCTGAGAGTCAGCGTGACTTCAATTCTTGTATAGAACAAGAAAAAAAAAAAAAGTGCATGCATGTTTAATTTGTTTTGTGATTGGAGGGGTTCGTTGCAGAGAAGAAAAGAGAGGCTTGGCTTGTGTCAGAGTATTGCCATTGTTAAAGATGAGATTCTGAAGCAGTCGTTTGCCAACGTGTATTCCTAGTACATAAAAAGACAGTTAACTAAACTGTCGGGTTAGTGATTGAGCTGATGACGAGAAAAAAGCTTGAAGCATACAACAACGTAACAGCAAAACAATGTTTGATTTGATTCTTTGCCTTAGCATTAATCATGCTTGAACTTCTCCCAAGTCATCCTCATTCCCTCCCTTTTTTAATTCTGTGTTTTCTCCTTCTTCATGGGGTCTCTTCTTCTTTGCTTCAACCTCCTCCTGCTATGCCCCGTGCTTTCCCCTTAAACACCCATCCACCATGTCTCATCCTGAAACCAACCCTCACTTCAACAGACCATTGCGCCGTCCGCCTGGGGATCATGCCCGCCACCCTCCTCTTCCTCCTCCTCCTGCTTCTGCAGTCCCACCGCCACCCCACCCACTTTTCCTCCCTCGTGAATACTCGTCACCGTCGTCTCACCCCCCAAAACAAGACAGATATCGCAAGACTAAGCCTGGTCCGCCGCCGCGGCCCCCCCCAAACCAGGATAAATCTCGCAACACCAAGCCAGCTGCTCCGCCTCCGCCAACCACATCACCACCCCGTGACAAAACTCGAAGCTCCAACCCTATTCCAACGACAGCACCATCACCGGACCATGAATATCACGTGCATCAGCCTACTACACCACCAGCACGACCGCCACACTCATCTCCACGCCACCACGATCGACAGGTTCGTCGCTCTGGCGCTTTCCGTGTACCCCACCAGAAGAAAACTAAACCACACACGTGGCTATTCTCGATCTTCTGCCTCATATTTTGCCTGGTAATAATCGTAGGAGGCTTAATAGTGCTCATAGTATACCTTCTTTTCCGTCCCCAGAGTCCTCACTTCGAAGTGTCGAGCGCCAGCCTGAATGCGGCGTACCTGGACCTGGGCTATCTTCTCAACGCCGACGTGACGTTGCTGGCAAACTTCACGAATCCGAACAAGAAGGTACACGTGGACTTCAGCACCACCATGATCTATCTGTACTATGGGAGTACGCTCATCGCTACGCAATATGTTGAACCATTCTCGACGTCCAGGGCAGAGTCTAGGTTTGCCACCATCCACATGGTCTCCAGTCAAGTTCAGCTTCCACTGGCAGAGACTCAACGGCTGGTAAAGCAAGTGCAGAGCAACGGAATTATACTTGAGGTGAAGGGAGTCTTCAGGGCAAGATCCACGTTGGGACGCATTTTAAGGTATTCGTATAACCTCTATGGTTATTGCACCATCATGTTAACACGGCCCCCCGGAGGGGTTCTCATCAAAAGAAATTGCAGAACTAAACGCTGAAGCGCCATCACATTCTCAAAATTAATGTTATTTTTTTATCCTTGGGGTGGGAATTTCATTTTTGCTAATTGTTAATTTCCTTTTTTGTTTCTACTAATAACACTCATACTGGGTTAACCTTGCTAAATTCTAATCTACGAGCCATCAGTTCTTCATCACGTAGTAATAATAATTTGCCTCTTCATGTAGATCATGTGTAATACTTCAATATCATACATCAATCTATCTAAAATTTACAATTTCTTGTGACTTAAGTGTTAGCAACTGTGCTGGCCAATGGCTAGAGTAAACACTGTAAGTTAACCCTCCCATCTTACATGAAAACAAGACATGACACCGGGAGTGCAATTCTTACACAATACATTTTGGTCGTACAAAATTGGGTGAGGAGAATGATCCTCCAGATAATGAATTTATCTACAAATGCTACACTGATAGAAGAGGAAAATCTCTTGCTCTTGCACCGAACCAAATAGCGAATGAAACACCAATCACAGAACAGACATACATCACACCCATATATATATATAACCAAGCACAACACACTTGTAAACATGAAACCCAACCACTCGCAATCGCATCTGAAATGTGAAAAGGAGGGATTGTTTCAAAATCTCCGGCAATGGTCCTTTGTAAAGAAGGGATGCTGGAGCGCCTCGTGAGCTGTCAATCTACGGGAGGGATCTAGACGAAGAAGACCTTGCAAGAGATCAATTAGATCCCCTGCAGAGTGATCCACATGCTGCATTACTAGATTCTGTGAAAAGAAGAAACACAATGAGATGATAGGAGTAGAAATAGGTCAACAAAAGAAGACATTAAGCTCAGCGAATAAAATATTTCACAGACAGGAAGACGTGGTAGTTTCAATACAGCCTTGATGCTTTCTCGAGAGACTGCCCCTTCTGGCCAGTTCAGCCTACCCCTTCTGACAAACTTCTCTGCACGCCGGCTGTGCAATATAACAATGCACAAAATCGTTTAGCAACTATTAGGAACATATCCGGGAGGCAAAAGCAACATTAATCAGGCAACAAAAAGTAGTCAATTCTTCAGAAGTTCACGCACTCTGCTCTTTTCAACATGTGCTCAGGCATTGGGCCCAAAACCCTCTCCATCATGGCTAGTTGCTCAAAATTCTCATGCGTCTGAAACAAAGCCTCTCCCTGCAACCATTTTGTGGTTCATTACATTGTTCATCAAGAAAATTTGAACCAGTCACAGATAATCTCACTACCAAGTTTATTGACATACCGAGCATAACTCAACCAAAATGCATCCAACACTCCATATGTCACAAGGGAAACTCCACCCGAGTCCTTGAAAAAACGAAATGAATTACATTTTGAACCTTATAGCAAGAACAAAAACATAAAATTGGTTTGTGTATAATGGAAATATCTACATACCAAGAATAACCTCAGGTGCCCGATAATGCCTCGTCGAGACAATGTAGTTGTGATCTTGGTGCTCATAGGCTGTGCTGCCAAAATCAATGACCTTGATAGCACTTGACTTTGGCAGTCTCTTATAAAAGGTTCCCTCTTTTGGTGTCCGGAATGTAGCCTGCAAGGGGAAGAGTGTAGTGAATTAATTTTACAATTTTACTAATTGCATCACAAGCACCAATATTTGAGGCCAAAAACCCCCCTAGGGGGGGTGAGATGCAGTCTAAAAACCAAATATCATGAAAGCGCAAGATACCTTGAAATCAGGTACTTTTACATATTCTGGGGAAACAAAAAGTATGTTCTCAGGTTTCAAGTCGGTGTGGATGAGAAGCAAATCATGCATAACTGCAGGTTCAAAAACAGCAAACGAAATCATTATAACATTGCACAACTTCTGCCCACTCCCCTGTTGGAAAGGGATCTCTTTATCCCTCCACAACAAGTACAATGACTTGAAATCATGCTATTAGGACAATGGATACAAAAGTCTTCTCGGGAGTAAAGAATTCAACAATAGAAGAAAATGCAAATAAATGAATACATCAGAAACCATAATGAATTTCCCACAGGAAGAGAGAAGAATGCAACTTATATGACTTCTGTCACCAAGTATGGAAAGAACGGAAACAGTGGAAGCAACAATCACGCACATGCTACACATTCCAATAGTTGTCTGCCTAGCTCACGGACAAGATCAACCGGAAATGGGCGATAATTGTTCTTCCGTAGAAAATCATATAAGCTTGGTCCAAGCATCTCAAATACCTGTTAAGACCATTTAAATTTGACAAGTCTTAACCCCCAGAAATACTCATTAAGTTTGGAAATGATGTTGCCATATGTCAATTGAATACTCACAATACAGATATGGTTACGATAGTCAAACCAGTTCCGTATTTGAACACAGCTGCAAAGTATGAAATGACTTAACAACCAACACAAACTTCAATTCTTAACCGGTAGCTAAGTAGGCATAGAGCACTGTATCAATGAAAATATACTTACCGACTGCCAGTCTTGTCACACTTCCCAAGTAACTGAAGCACATCAACTTCTACCATTGCAGCTTCACGGTATTTCTTAATACTTCGAACCACCTTTATAGCCACCAACACCCTCATTTCTCTATCCCAACATTCCAGAACCTGACCAAAAGTACCTGTAAACAGAGAACATCTAGTGTAAGGGAAGTTACAACTAAAATTCCACCCTAAGATAAAAGAACAAAACGATGATAACAACCTTCACCAATTTTTTGGAGGATCTTATCTGCAATGAAAGAAAAAAAAACGCTAAAATGAGGATACAAGGACATCAAACATTGTACAAATGAAGCCGTCAAAACAAAAGCAATCTAACATCACCAAATAATTTTTTATAAAATAAATTCTCATTAATCCATCACACATATCATGCTGATATAATATCACATCAATCTATAATTATTTTATACTCTACCAATTTATTTTCAGAATCATGTATGGCTTACCATAAAACACAAAAAAAAAAAATGTCAACTATTATTACATAATGTTGTCCATTGGGCATCCAGGACCTACCTGATAATTACTTAAAATCATTGGATTGATGAAAAATCACACTTTATAGCATGATATTAAATGGTCTAAATATGTCAAGGCTTACAAAGATGTCAATCGATCAAATCATATGCATATGGGAAGAAATCTCAAACAACTTACCACTCAGACAGGTCATATGAGCTTTTTTGAGTTAAATTAACTCACATGAAAATTTAATCATAGTTGAGATATAAATGTTTTGAGGCATAAATTTGATCTACATAAGATTGAATGATCATGCAACCAAATAAAATTTTGAACATGTAATATCAACATGTGATAAAACAAACTCTAAATTGATAGAAAAAATAATATATAAGAATTATACGGTCAGTAACAATTAATTTGCAATACAATAATAAGAAAATCTTAAAAAGTAGAGAGCGGATGTTGAAAAGATGCTAATAGATGGTAAATGCACCAGTCCATCGTAGAATTAGTAAAGCATGTCACATTCTGTTTTCGTAAGGCCTTCAGAATATTCAGTAAACAATATAAGCAAATTCAATAACTAGAGAAAGGCCCTTCAATAGTGGTTAGAGGTATTTACATCGAGGTGTCAAATTGTCACCGAGTGCAAACACGTAATGACCATCTTTGCCATCACCTCTCCATGGGGGAGAACCCTTTTCAGCCAACCC
>JANTPZ010153786.1:7224-26500 GCA_025593235.1 Vachellia pachyceras | reverse complement strand
ACACTCCAATGTTGTTGACGCAAGCCGAAGCCATTACTCTGGATCATGCACAAAGGCTGAAAACTCTCGAAGCCCCGAAGTAGATGATGATGCGGGGGAAAGAAGAGGGCTGACCCTAAGGCGAAGTTAGGGAGGGCGTAGCAGAGGGAGACAGTGTTACCGTTACCAGGAGGGAGGGATCAAGTGCTGTGAGGTTACGGTGGGTGATTTCTACAACACTAGGGTTTGCCGTTGCCCGTTGGTGGTATAAGGCATACAGTTAAACATTCAGGGTTTACTGCGCTGTGCTCTGCCATGGCACTGTGATGAGCTACTTATATAACAGTGGCGAAGCATGCCTGCTACATTAGCCTAGCTACTAGCTAGGGCCAGGTGTCTCTCAAGCTTCACAGTTCTCGTCCTTCTTCCAAAAGTAAAATAATTATCCAGGCTCGGGCAAAAAAAAATAATTATCCAGGCAAAAAAAAAAAAAGTAGAATTATTAGTTGGGGTGATTTAAGGTGGTTATTTAGAAATTTCGTTCTCATTACGTAAATTGAAATAAAATTATTTTTAAAATCTGTAAAAATTATTTTAAAATTTATAAAAATCATCTTTAAATTTGTAACACCATCTAAAAATCAATAAACTCCTTTCTCCCGACGGAACTCCTTTTCTTCAACGGAGTTCCCAAACACATACAAGATGTTGTCAATAACAAATTGATAAGCATCATTGACAAATGAAGTAGTTGTCATTGACAACTCTTGGGACTTTTTCATAAATAACTTCTATCATTAGAATCTTACAATAAATCTCCCTATTAGTTTTCCTTTATTGTGTATATTTGGAAAATCTTTCTCCATCGGTGCACATAAATTAAGATAAAAATTATCTTGAAATTCGTAAAATGTATCTTAAAATTTGTAAAAAATTCTTGAAATCTATAAATTCCACTTAAATTAAATAAATTATTCTCAAAATTAGTAAACTCATTTTTCTTAACAGACTGTCAAACACACATTGCCTAACGTTAAATACTCAAACAATTAATACTTTGGATGATAAAAAGATAAAATATTAAATAAATTAGTTAATGATATGTGTTTTAAAATATTTTTCATTAAATTATATATCAATTTATAAATCAGATAAATTAATTTAAAGTGAAATGATAAATATATTGTTTATTTAATTTTCTTAACTTTTAAAATCATAGTCAATCAACTTTTATAGCACAAAATGAACGTGGTATATTTGGTGATTAATCAAACAAAATCTTTCATACTTATCAAGTTAGTAGTATGCATGTTCATGAATTCGTTAGGTGAGTAATTTTATGTAAATAGAGATAGCTATATGATAGTCTTTTTATCTCAAGTTATATATAATATAATTTTAACGTGATAAAAAAGTAACCAAGGTGTATATTTAAAAGTATAAAATATAGTTTCAAGGTGATAAAAAAGTAAGCAAGGTATATATTTAAAAGTAACAAGAGGGCATTGAGGGGGTTCACCCTAGCTGGGCATCCACTAGCGTTTATTTATATACTTCTCAAATTTTAAATATAAAATCATTTTTGTAGTGTAAAACTGTGTTATAAGGAAGTCCTGTGTCAAGGGTGGGAGGGGTGTTTTGATACAATTTAGCAATTCATGGTTGGTAAATTCTCTTGATCATTTTGAGTTAATACATTTAGTCTTTTACTCACAGATAGAAAAGCACTCGAAATTATATTTATTTTTCAAATAACAGATAGAAAAACACTAGAAATTGGTTTTATTTTTCAAATATTTTTATTTTTTTATATCTTTGTATTTTGTTAATTTTTCTTTTTTTCAACCTCTCATAATAACTCTATAGAAGAATTCGGTTTTTCCACCGAATTTATTCATAGTTTAAGGTTTAGGGCTAGCATTGTGTCATTGTTGCCTTTGGTTTGGTTGTTACTGAGAGTGTTTCAAACAACTTTTCAACTTTATCCTCTTTGAACTTGTGTTTGAGAGAAGCATATATATATATTGCTCCAGCCAACAAGCTAGAAGTTCAACAACCTTTTACCTAAATGCCTGTTTGTATTAACGATGACGTGCGTATTTAGAAATTTGTTTGAAGAAAGGAGTTTACAGATTCCAACATGATTTTACGGATTTCGAGATATTTTTAAGGATTTTGAGATGTATTTTGTCTTAACTTATGTGTACCGTTACAATTTTTTTCCTAATCTTGCACAATAACTCATTTTTCTAATGTGAGGTGAATATATGAATGAAGTTTTATATTGATTTACATAAACATACTTTTTTACATTTATACAAACATGCCTTTACGCATCGTCCGTGGGTTCACTGATAGAGAGATTGTGGTAATATTTTCACCTAAAAGGAGATGGTTCGATCATGAGGAGTTACACTTTACTGTGGTTACAGTCGCGACTCTTGGGGATGCATCATCACAGTTAAGTGAAGCTGGGTTGACCTACCTGTGTAGTCAGACAAAATGTCTTCCTTGGTTTACTCCAATGCTTGCAGGAATAGACCACATTGAATCTTGAATTAGGTACCTTGCTCTTGATCATGGGTGAGTCCAGTTTCTTCCCTACTTAAAAAAAACAAACATGCCTTTAATTTGATAACAACCCATCTTCAATTTAATTCATGTAAATATACTTTAATAACTTTGCGACAAATCAGGCCAAAGACGTATCATGTCCTTAATAGCATAAAGGTTTGGGAGACAACCGGATATAGATGATATACATACGAGGCCGAGAGAGCAAGCAGCAATAAAGCAAGATTTTCTTTGCCTTTTAACCTACATTTAGTAGACAATATTCCGACAACTTTTTGTCACTAAATTTATAGCCTCTTCTTTATTTCGTAGAGAATGATTGTGTTACATCAATTAATAATATACATAGCTTCTTTTTTTTCTCTTTATGGTTTTCCTTTTCGCTCATTAAAACAATTGCAAAAGACACGTATTTATTAATCACAAAATATAATTTAAATGAATTAATAAACTTAAAAATCTATTCTATAACTAATCAAATTTGTACGTACTCATTGAGATTAGTATTATAAGTTATTATTTCAACATAATTTAGAGTCTATAAATTAAATATGTGAAATGAGATGTAAACGAGGTTTTCAAAGCTTACAGAGACACGTATACGTTAGAAATTAGCGAGTCACTTTTAGGGTATGTTTGATAGTCCGTTAAGAAAATAGATACAGATTTTAAGGTAGTTTATGTGAGAGAAATTTTATTTCGATAAGCGCACCCGTTAGTAAAACGGGCTTACCAAACACAGCTTTAAACTAAAGAAGGGAAAATAATATTGGGTTTGTTTGGTAATTCAGTTGGAAAACGGGCACAGATTCCAAGGTAAATATATGAGAAGAATTTTACCCCGATAAATGTAAGAATGGATTTTTGGAATGTAAACGGCCTCCCCATATAAGCCCATTATCTTTTACTTTCTAAAATAACATTCTCCCGTATTTATTCGCATCCTTGTTCACTGGTCACAATCTCCCTACTCATGCCTTAAAGCCAATTAAAAGCTTGTTTTGTGTTTTTCAAATTCTGTAAAGCTATGGCCTATATAGAAGCAACTTTATCTGAGCCTGTGGGAGGAAACTCTCTGATTCGTTCTCGCATCATCTTTACTGTGCATGCTCTTCTTTTCTGATATGTGCGTGGCCTGCACACTGTGAAATGATTATTGCGTCTACTCAGACGCATTCATGACACAGTTAGGAAGCTGCCGTTCTTCCTACAAACGTCGATGACACAGTTAGGAAGCTGCCGTTCTTCCTACAAACGTCGAGTCCACACAGCTCTCTTTTCAGGAAACATCCTTCATGATGTGAATACATCTGCTCACCAGTAAACCATCACACTCTTAATTATGCAGAGTCTCTTCCTCTTATATGTTCTTTCTTAAAAAAGTACCAAACCACGGTGTTGGAAGTATTGAAATTAAGAATGGATTAAGAAATTACATATATTATTACAAATTCATATGGGTACAACACTTATCTACCATTTTTTGAGGATGATGAACTAACCCCATTTTGAGGACTCTTGAAGTGGGAGATCCAAGTTATCCTCCCCTTCTCCATGCATTGGTGGGGATTCTTCATCATCTCATTCTTTGGTGATGATTATACAATCACACACTCAAATCATTACATGATGACCCCTTATATAGACTTTTGGATCATTAACTAACTAAGTGATTAACACCCTCGTTTTCAGAAGCCAAACGCACGTTTAACAGTGTTTTTTCGTAAAACGAGATAATCTCCTTCACATATTTACTTTGATTTGGATAAATTACTTTTCTATCACGTTTCCAAACAAGCACCATCTCTCGTCAAAGAACATTACCTCCAGATACCCAAGAATCAAACTATCATCCTCCATCAACTACAGCTACAGGTAGGGTGATCAAGGATTCAGAAGTTACCCACCACCATGTTGTCAGCAAGTTTAGCAAGCTGGTTCATTATTGTATAGTTTCTTTCCCTGGGCACATGATCAGGGATAATCCACCAATCTTTATCGGTTAAGAATTTAGTTTCATCTGCATCATTTTTACAGGGACGATGATCATCACAACCCCATATTAATAAATTAATAGCATCAATACAATCAAAAGAATACTAACATTTTTATACCCTCGATGTGTTGCAGCCAAAAGTACAACCCATCCATGATTCCAAACAAGTCAGCTATGGTGGGCAAGATTCATGCGTGTTTGCACATAAAATCACATATCCACCAGTTGTCATCCTCCATAACAACTCCTCCACAACCACTTCTCCCTGAGCTTAACACTGAAGCATCCGTTTGTAACCTAATACAGTGCATTCAATGTTTTGGTGAGCAATTTGGCCTCTTCGGTGATGGTTGTTGTAGAAGTGATCTCACTTGGCTTTTAAATCCTGATCCAAGCACGCTCTGAACATACTGGATATGCATTAGAGTTAAATACTTTCATTGGTATACGATAGTAATTCCCCCATTTATAGTAAAAGTCGCTAAACAATTTTTCATCACAGAGTTCACTATCAAGAGGGGCCTAAAATTCATCACAGGATAGATTTCAGACATTTCGAGGTAAAACCTAAATTCTGAAAAGGTAATCGTGTTTGGAAAGTTTTAACTTTTACGGAGCCTAAGACAAAAGTAGATAAGAAAGATGAAAGAGAAAGAAAGAAAAAGTAGGAAATCGAAAATTTATTAAGAGGGACGGTGCGTTTTGGCAAAACAAATAGCTTTTTCAAAAATTAGATTTTAAACCGAGGTTTTATATCTAAAATAACTTTTCCAAAAAAATGTGAGTACTTAAAAAAAATCCTAAGGTTTGAAACCAAACAAACCCTATAACTACAGCAATTCATATTCAACTGTATTTATAATATATTTAATCTAACTATGTGCAAAAAAAACATGGAACCGGCTGAAGACATTTACATCTGGAATGAAGGATTTTTCAACAGCTCTCGTAATTTATAATAATTCATTCACAATTTGCAACCGAACATTATTCTAGAACTTAACTGCAATTAAATTTATTTTTTTATAACCTACCCATGACACTACCATTCTATTTTTCACTCTCGAATTTGTATATTGTACTTTTATTGTAAATTTTTAATTTAATTGTAAAGGTGTATCAATGATGTCTGTAAATTGAAACAACTGACTTGAGTTCTCAACCCGACGCAATCAGTATGATTTACGAGTTAGATTTAAATATCATATTTTTGAATTTTTAATTCAAATAGCATCAAATTTAAATCCATACCAATAGAAAATTTAAAATTTATAAAATTTACCGCGTAACAAATGAGAATGATTACAAGGCTTCGTTCAGGGACACAACTTCTGATCATCTATTGATTCAAAACGCCCTAATTTTCACGTTCATTTCGCGCCTCGATTGAGTGGAGAGAGACGCAGCGAAGGAAGACCTTCCCCACACGCGGGAGAGAGATTAATGGAGATGGCTGGGGAGTGCAAGTATTCGCGCCAGACTGCTAGCGATACTCGCGCATGGATTCGCGCCATCAACGACTTCATCACCCCCTACACCTTCTTAATCAATGCTCATGTCCTCAATTTCTTCAAGGCTCGTATGGATTACTCTTTCTTCTTCTTCAAACCGCTATCTGGATGCTGAGAAAATGTATGAACCGCGTTAATTGTTTGGTATTAGGCTTGCATAGAAAGCACGCTTGCTAGCTCACTGGTAGTTTTGCCTAGTTGCTTGTGAAATTATATGTTCCGGACGACCGATAATATGATCGATGTGAAAATAATAGCAACTGATAATGCCAGAAAAAAAGCTCTACTGATAGTGTTAATTCATTTCAGAGTACGCAACATATACCGTTTTCGATCTCCGATGCCATAAGGATGGAATCTTCACTGTTATTTGATTCTGCGTTGCGCATATAACAATATTTCAGGATAGACTGTGGAGGAATGCTGACAAGGAATGGATCGATTGCCTGCGCAGAGAATCTGTTCAAAATCTCCTCCTGATTCCTTCCGGAGTAATACAGGTTAGTTACTGTTACCTTGTCTCTTCTTCTTGCTCCTATAGAAGGAAGCATTACACTGATTTTATGCATATTCCAGGAAAGTGCTTCTAGTTTTATCAAGTTAATATTTTATAGTATAATTTTTTTCACTAACTTGTCTTGGCCATCATATTATTTTCTCAAATTGAGAGGTTTCTAAAACCTAAAAGTACTGTATTCACCTAGCTATTTATGTCTCAGTTTTAGTTGAAAACCGTCTTCAAAACTTCAAAATATTTATGTCTCAGTTCATGCACTTGTAGTGTGGATGGACTGCTCTGTTGAACTATACATTGCTGATGCAGTAGCATGATATTCATGCATGCTGGGGGTGGGACATCGAAAACATTTTTAAAAGACCATGTTCTTCCCTCTTAATAACTTGTCGCTAAAGAGTGGGTTTTCCTATAGATTGCTTTTCCCATATAGACGAGGGCTTAATTTTTTGATTGCTTGGAAAGTTGATCAAGGGAATATTACTTGATCAGAATCAACTGTCTTCTCTGAAAGCCTAAGGTTGTAGCAATAAATCTCATGAAATAGAAAATAAAGTCCATGTATTAGTTTAACGTAAATTAGGTTTCAATATATTTGTAGCTGCGTGCTTGTTTTGTATTTTTGTTGATATTTGTTTATCAATATTCTCTTCCTTTTTTAAATTCTCCTTTTAGGGTTATCTTGCACAAGTAATTTCTTTTCAGTACCAGCACTCTGTTGTTGCAATCGATGCATGCTCACATCATGGAAGTTTTACTGATGCACGAGCAGAACGAATTAAAAAGTACTATGCAGCTCATATGAGAAAATCTGGGTATGTGTTACTTTTTTTCCTGCATTGCTCAACTATACTAGGAGTATCTAATATGCTCTAAAGATATACATAGCATCATCCGGAGGTGGCTGATCAGGAGTTTTAGGAATTGGTTAGCATCGTCCGGAGGTGGCTGATCAGGAGTTTTAGGGATTGGTTAGCATAATGAATATCGTGTATAGATGCCTACAAAAGTTATTCCAGCTGTACTATGAGAATGTAATTCTTGTTCAAAGTTAATCTTATAGAGCTTTTGATCTATACTATTATAATTGAATACTCTTAATCGATTTTTGTATTTATTTGTCCAAGATCAGGTATTCGGGATTGGAAAGGACCAAAGACGATTACAAGATGTGTATTATCCACTGACATTTTGAAAAACTTGACTGAAATGTCTTTGCGTGGAGATGGTGATGACCAGTTGTATCAGGGTAAAAATCATGCAGATAATGGGATGCTCCATTGTACCAAATTTGCAAATGAAAGGACTTCATTGGTTCTTGCTGGGCTTCATGCCTGTGGTGACCTTTCAGTCACTATGCTGAAGTAAGTGCTAAAATTGGTTTGAAGCTCTTTTGTTTCTTTCAATTATAAATTATATGAAACTGAAATAGCATAATTTTTTTTTTAATTTCTATTGCGGCTAGAGGAAGTACTTGAGAGAATTTTCTCCAAAATGTTGTTTCATTTTTTATTAATATTTGATTCTTTTTGTTGATCCTTACCCTTAACATTTAGTTTCCTATAGTGTTTATATATAATATCAAATTTTGTTTTCTCTCCTGTACTTATGACTAACAACCTGATTGGTAGTTACCAACATTGTTTCAGTGTTCTCATACAGACTGCAGAACTGTAATTCTTCCTTTTGGTTTTGTAGGACTTTTTTAGACAGCAAAGAGGTAAAAGCTGTGGTGAGTATTGGTTGCTTTTACAACCTACTATCTGAAGAAAGGTTTTCAGATCCTGGATCTCAGTGCGAATATCCAATGAGTCATGCTCTAAGATCCACTGGCTCATGGCTTGGGAAGAGTGCGCGTGATCTTGCTTGCCAGGTACAAGAACTTTTTGCTATTTTCCTCTTTTTAAAATTGTAGTGGCAGACATTGAAATGCACCTCACCAAAGTGAGGGAGGAAAGTAAAGATATATGGAAGCACTTTGAAATAAGTTAGGCTGGAATGACATCAATATTAATCGTTTTTAAGACATTGTTTGCAATTTAGTTTCTTTGAACCTATCTATTTATTTTTTAATTTTCCAAAGATTAAAAGTCATGCTGATGAAACTTAATGAAGAATTTAGCAATGGCCATCTGTCTGCATAATTGGTTTCCATCAGAGTGCAGAGAGATGGAGGAGCTTGGAAATGGATGCTGGCATTCATAACTTCAAGCTGCATGCTTGTCATGCTGCTTTTCGAATGGTATAAAATCTTTGTTGCCTGTTTTGTATGGCTCCCTTGATTTTTCTCCCCACCCTTTCTATGTTTTGACACATGAATTGTAGAGAATATTGTTGACCTTGTAGGTTTTTACTTTCCAGTTTTCATTTCCTTCTTTATGACCTTGTGGTGATGCTTCCGTGCACAAAAATTATGGAAAGCTTTTATCTAAATTTTCTTGCCAGTCAATCCTAAACTTTTGATGGAATTAAGGCGGGACCAGGACTAATGTGATTCAAGTGTACAGAAATCTATTAATATGATGTGTCATACTGGAAGATGGATACATATTTGATAAACACTGTAAATATAGAATCCCCCCCCCCCAAATTCTTAGTACCTTTCTCAATAAACATAGGTGAAGACGCATAAACTCCATGACTAATATTCAGGATACACCCTCTCTCCCTTTACTCTTTCTTGAAGTGCATCAGAGGCGTTCTTCCTCTTTTTTTGAAGTTTTGCATTTTTGTGTTGTTTCTAGAAAAAAGTATGGGTCAATTCTTTATTGTTTATCGGAAAATGACAAAATAAACTAACACTGACGACATGGAGAAATATATTTGACACTGCTTGTGCTTTTAGTTTTGTCTAATACATTTTTTCCCCTCATCATATTGCATTTTTGTTGAGCAAAATTATTGAGTGTTTATGCCATATCTCTCAATAGCTACGATAGGTTTCTATGTTGATCTATTACGATTGTGTTCTCCTACAAACCAGGGGATCATGGTTCCTTCTTAATGGTTCTTTATAAACATTTCATTCTGTTCCCAGTATCTCCTCTACTCTAATTTATATTGCTTTGTTTCTGAAGGTTCTTTCTAAATATTATCCTGAAGTTATGATGAATAGTCCATCAATTGGACGTAAAGGGAAAGCTCTGCGCCGTTGACATCATACAAGAGCTGTTGAGTCTCAAAGGCATCTTAATGAAACTACTTCATCACTGACTATAGAACCAGCAGAATCAGAAACTGGTACTTTGAAATCTTGTCATTTGATAGGGTTTCACTTGTATTTACAATTTGAAATACTTTTTCTTCCTATATTCCATCTAATGCCAAACTTTTTGGAACATAATAAATTTGAGAGGGAGAAGAGAGTGATAACCCTGAAATAGGCTGATACCACCTCGTGTATCACTTAGCATTCTATGTATATGCTTAGTTATTGTAACTCCTACTAGTTCTGAGCATTTAGATCATAATAAATGATGCCACCTTTCTAAACGTGCTGCAGATAGGATTACTGGCCGAGCATTGGAAACACAGGCTTTACCCTGTCAAGTTAGTTTTGATGAAAGAGCTGGATGTGAGTAGACGAAATTTGACGATAGATATTTGCTTTTCAAGAACTTATGTGAATCTGGATTTGGACATCCTGGGACTAGACCTTCACATAATGTAGACTTTCAAGAGATATGGAAGGAAGCGGAACCATTTACTGTATGTAAATTTATGCTGAATATCTTCTAATAAACCATACTGTTGTCGTTAATGTGTTCTTGGGATTTATTCCTAGTTTGTACGGGATTTTATTTTCTTATTGATGCTAATTTGATTGTAGGTTTTCAATTGCAAATTTCGAATTCATTAATTTTATTCTAGGTAGGATCTAAATTGAAGCCTCATGATATTTTGTAGGCATAAAAATTGAGTTTCTTCAATGGAGATCCGTTCTTTGACAAGAGCCAAGCGTTGTTTTTAAAGGCAAAATGGTCAATGTCAATGATGTTTTCTTTACCAGAAGTTTGATGATGTATTTTATTCGTTATTCATTTTGCAATATCGGTGTTCAAAAGGTTTTTTAATCTCTGAAGGAAATTTCTTTGAGAAAGGAGAGATTTCAAATTCAATGTGATGGGACTGGTAGGATCTGCCAGCACAGATGGGAAGATTTGAACTGGAAGGCTCAGGTCCTATGATAAATCATTGTTCAAGATGTAGATATGGGGCTTTGCATGTATAATTTGTGGACAAAGCCAAATGATGTGGTGGTGGTGGTATTACCCCTATACTATGTTTGATGGCCATGCTGTTACATTTCAAAAACTAATGGTGATTGTTGGAAGAAGTCTACGTTGCATGTTTTCTTCAAGGAAAACAGTTATGAATGTACTGGAATTCAAATTATTTGATAACACTTTTCAAACTATCGCTCTGATTTTCTTGGGAGAGTATTTAGAATTCTGTTCAGGGAGCTCTTGCTTTGTGCACTTCATACCTGTGTTCTTGTACTTGACACATTGGACTGTGGTAAACTGTAAGATAACAGTACGTAGATGGTCTAGAGTCTAAACTGTAATTCTTACATTTTATCTAACACATGGTTGTGCTGTTTGGTTCTATGTTTTTGTGAAATTCAATGCAGCTTGTTGGACTATAATCAAGAAAATTCTTTAGCTGGAGCTATTGTTTTTGAAGTTCAATGTAAATTTACCCTTATTCTGGCAAAAGTGAAAATGATCTGGTACTAATAACTACAGAAACTATGCGCAGGATCTCATAAGGCCTTATTGGTCTCTCAGAGCTGCTTTGTGGCCTCTTTTAGAAACCCTAATTCTTCTTGATAGACTATTGTCCCTCCAAGAGCGAGGTAATGTTTTGGAAGCCTACTTAGTACCGATTTTTTATCCAAGCTTATAACCTCGGAATATGGCCATCATCGCAAAAATGATTGGCATGGATTTGGAATCCTAGTGTTACTTAAAGGTAATGTCGATTTCTCTCTGTTTGCTATCTTGATGTAATCTCAGTGTCTCTCATTTCTTCTATTTAGCTCTCTTCCCCCATTGGCTTTATTCAGCAGGATCTGTACAAGTTTTTTCACAAAATTTGGATGGCAATTCATCTGCCTTGAAGTATAAATGGCACAACATCAGGAGGTTTTGAAAATAGCATTTACTTTCACAATAGAAGTTCTCGATAAGACTTTTTTTCTTGATTTTATTTATTGACATGTTTGTTTATCAATTCCATTGGACCAAAGAATATTTCGGTATTGCCTGCAAAAAGAAGGGGATTCTAAGCATAGTGGTTAAATTGCAATGTACATCACATACCGGAAAGCTTATTTCTAAATTGGGGAACATAAACTTTTCAGACCAAAATAGCTTGAAATATAACATATGGCATGTATATCTTAATGTATTGAAGCTAACCCGAAGAATTAAGAAAATCACTTAATTGTATGTCATAGATAAGCTCATTGAAAAGGCAATGTTTAGGCAACTAATCTTAAGCACACTCGATTTTGCACTGGTCAGAACCCTTTGCATGCAGCCCACTCTGAAACCGTCAATCACTGATTCTGTTACCAAACAACAAACACGCACACACTCTATTGAGAAGAATATACTACTCGGTTTTGGACTGGAGGGAACTTTGTACATGCCTGTTGCAACTTGAAATGATTGTTTGATTTATCCTTTTTATCCACTACATTGTGTAGTTTCAATTGAAGATACTCTACCAAGCGGGTAAAAGAAAAGGCAAAGAGCAGTTGAACAATGCTGCATCTCATGCTTCAAAGTTATTTCTTAATTTCAGATTGGAAATTTTTTCGTCAGGATTCTTAAATATTCCCTTGAAAAGTTAAGAGAGCCCGAAAGCTAGAGAAAATAAGTAGAAATAGAATAAATCCATGACCATGTGGACGGAATTAGGTAACAAAAGGATTTTTCCTGAATAAATGAAGTTTTGACCTGAGCAAATTAAGATCTTATGTATGCTGCAGCTATCTGTGCCCTCTTCCTAATTTGTTTTGGTCTTGCCTTGATTAATTTTAAATGGTTTCATGCTCTAAACCTAGGCGTTCTTCCAGAAAACACATTGCAATGATGGAAGAACCTGTGGGCCGTTGTTCATTAATTCATGGCAGGAATCAGGACTGGTCTATAACAATGTGTGGTTCCAATCCCATGAGTCATGATTGTGAGGTTTTGTTATTGCTTCATGGGTTCCTGGCGTGTAGAGAAGGGACAAATTAATGTTTATTTTGGAAGAATCTGTTTAGACTTTTGACAGAAGACAATACATGGTTCTATTTTGTTCAAATTGAAGTCCTTTAATTAATTCTAAATATCGTAGTTTTTTAATTCTCTTTTCCACTCTTAATATGTGATTGAGCCATTATGCATGACTGGGTTCCTTATTGTATATTTAGAGATGATGATAGTATGTCCTATGAAGGAGTTGAATTCGCTACTAGATTAAATGGAAAAGTTCATTTCAGTGGTGGTGGAGCTATCAGTGTTTTTGTCATGTACTGATGTGATCAAGAATTGTATGACTATTCCCGAGTTCATAATGCTTTTATAATAAAGACCTGACTCGGGCACTCTGTATACGTTTGTATGGGTTGCCTTATGCCAGAGAGTATATTCCTGTTGAATGTTATCTTTTATGCGGATAAAAAAGGAGATATTTAAGTACATAAATCCATACTTGTATATTATAACTGCATATAGGTGAAGGATGAAGTGAGATGCCGGGAATTTTGTGGTGACGTAGTCATTTAAACTTTCCTTTAGGTATATAATCAACCAGTTTTCTTAGTTCTTATCATGATTTTGGGAGAGTCAAATTTGTTCGCATTTCATTTGCTAAGTTTTGATCAGTTCCTTGATATACTTGCGCTTGAACTATCCAATTGAATTAGGAAAATCTAGTTTGATTACCCATTTTGGTTTATTGACTCTACAACGTCCTTATCAGAACAGGCACTTCCAGAGTATGCGAGAACTTTTCTTTTGTCAAGACTCAATAGTGGTTGTACTGTTTGAAAGGTAATTGAAGATTATGAAGCTGTGTTTTGGCTTTGCACTAAGTTTAAAGTTTAAACGTCTCAATATTGATGGGGGAAAACTTGTGTTGTCGTTTCAAGCGTGGTTGGCTTAATTACAAATGTCAGTTCCACAAGGCTTTCTACGTGTCCCCGGTTTGAAAGAAGTTTGTCGTTCTTGACTTTATTAAATATGCTTGCTTTCTTCCATTATATGGTTTTATATTAGGAACGCAGAATTCCATGAGAGGTAGCCATCAACAAAAAGAGGAATGGATGGCTGATTTTATATGATACATCTCATCTTGAACTACTTCACTTTAGTGGTTTCAGATAGGCACAAGATCACTCTCTTGAGCTAGTCAAAAGTTTGATCGTGCAGCCATCTTTGATTGTTACAGGTGACAATGTATTCAGCGAGGGCACTCATTAGGGTCCCCAAAGACTTTTCAAAACAAAGGAGAGAGGGAATAAATGTCGATTCGAAAAATTTGCACATCCAGGGCCATGTTCTTATCATTTCCAAGGTAAGTAACTGGCCCTCATCCTTCTCTCCATAGATATACTTCATGTCGTAGCCTTTAATGTTTACTATTCTTGGTTGGCTGTTCAAATACTGCATTGACGGACTAGATTACTTTGAAATTAAATTATCATGGGACCTGTCGCTTACTTGTGCCTCCGCCGCATTTTAGATCCTGCTTCTCAAGATTTTTTCCCCTTTTGGTGTTCATTCATTCATTTTTTTACCTGATAGTTTCTTTTTGGGATGAAATAGTATATTTGAATCTCAAATATAGGATTGCCTCCGGTAAGAGAAGATTCGTACTTAACAAAAACAAAAATATATGTTGAATTAATTAAAAGTCCCATTGCTTTGTCTTGTTGATAAAGAAAATAGATCGCATGAACTTTTTTCCTTTTGAGAAAGAAAAGAGGGGGGGAAGCACATAGCAATAGCATGTAGGCAGACTATTCAAATTACTTGTCTCTGAAATCAAAGGTGTCTCATTTGGTATTCTTATTAGAAAATGAATCATTTTTTAAAATAATCTTTACTCTTTCCCCCTCTAAGTATGCATGTTCATTGGTGGAGTTTTATATTCCGCACATCAAATAACATGTCGATTTTATCTATGATGAATTCTAGCTAGAGGGCAAATTATTATTTGGACCCACTCGCATATTTATAGCACTTTTGTTCCCACTCTCCAGATTCAGTTTGACCACATACTCCACATTTTGTGGGAGTTACATTGAATCAGAGAGTCGTGTGGGAACAAGAATGTGATCCAATCTTCCCATCAGTGTCAATAGGTGAGGCCCATAGTTTCTTTCTACATGCTTTAATGAATTAATTTTGTTTCTGACAGTCGTTTCCACCTTAATGCTAGTGATTCGGGTAAATCTGATTTCTGATGGAAGTCGAGTTGAATATAATTTATGTTATAAATGTATGATTTCAAATTATAAATGGTATTTGCCTATGAGAACTGAGAACCAAATGAATAATACAAAAGATTTCATTGCATATATTATTTTTATTAAAAAATTATGACAGCAAAATCTTATTTGAACTTGAAGCATCATTTCCATTATGCTAGTTGCAGTTTTATTTTAATTGTCAATTTAGTCTTGGAAGAGACACTCCTATTTACTATCTAATAGTACCTATTGCCTCTAATAAGAGGATACTTAGGTTTAGAAAAAAATTTAGCATTGTATAATATTTCCGTTTTTAATTGGCATTACTTAAAATTTTTTTCCGGTATGGCAGGAAATTCGAAGAATGACTTGCATAGTTTATAGATTTTATATTTCATATTAATAGTTCAATATTTCACATAAATATATCTATAATTTATTCTTTCACAGATTGTTATTAATTTTATATATCCTTTGGAAAAATTTTTATTTATAAGAAATTAAATTACAATATTTATATACAAAAGAACAAATGTGATAGTTAAATAACTGCCTTATTAAGACTAAGAAAAATATTAATAAAGTTAGATTCATTACATGTGCCACAAATTAGTACTACCTATAGGATGGGGGTTTATATTTAGAATTTGAGGGAACATTATCTTTTCAAGAATATCTCTTACCAACATGATGATTGTAATGTGAATATCAACAGTGGAGTAGTTATTACTTGTTAAGGGAATTGTTAGAAAACCCGTATACGAGGCCTTCCACATTTTTTCCCGAAACCTATCTATGCTCTTATTAGATGCAATCATTTTGGATTGTTAGACACTAAATATAGGTATCTCTTTTAATGAGAATTTAAATCTTAGTTTGTTATAACGTAACTCACTGCTTATTTTCGGTAGCTTCATCTTGGTAAATCATATATGGATGATAATTGCTCGATTTTTTGGGGGTGGGGGAGTGCGATGAGGAGAGGGAAAAGAAAACAATGTTTCCTTTGGTTTGATTTGAGGTTGAGAACTGGTGGGGTTTTAATTATGGCTCCATCCAAATTCCTCCATTTTGGATGAGATGGTCTTTCTTTGTGTTTCAATTAGCGATGGAAGCTACATTTTTTAATGTGATTTATGGTCTACGAGGTAAATATATGAAAAGAGTTTTGTTTCAATTTATACAAACATATATTTACCTCATTGACTGTAAATCATTCTGGAAAAGTAGCTTTCACAGTTAACATGAGGGAGGACCATCTCATCCAAAATGGAGGAATTTGGATGCAGTGATAATTAAAACCCCACACATTCTCATTCTCAAATCAAACCAAAGGAAACATTGTTTACCATTCTCATCCTCGTTGAGTCTCAAGTCTAAATGAGGGGAGGAAAATAAAATCCCTCCTCTCTAGTCTCCTCCAACTATTCATACCGAAAGATTCTAGAGATGGTTCAACAACATAGATGTCTACCAATTTTAATTGAAGAACATTGATGCAATTTAACTACATATCAAACTAGAGTGAAAGCC
This sequence comes from Vachellia pachyceras, assembly GCA_025593235.1. Classification (NCBI taxonomy): domain Eukaryota; kingdom Viridiplantae; phylum Streptophyta; class Magnoliopsida; order Fabales; family Fabaceae; genus Vachellia; species Vachellia pachyceras. Next base: position 9,923 of record JANTPZ010153786.1, on the reverse strand, counting down.
TTACGTTTTCAGAATCCCACCAACGATGTCGTCCCGTAAATTGAATAGCTACTTCTTTTGACCAAACCACTATATGGAGTAGATTTTTCTCTTTACTAAATTTCATTTAAAGAACCCAAACTTGATAAGGGCAATATTGAAAGCTTTCAGAAATCAAAGTGTTGTTAAAAGACTAAAGTTATTATCAATGTTTTTTCAAAATTTATATGCCTGAAAATTTTAACTGTTTTCATAACTTTTAAAGATGATTCATTTTAGAAAGATTAATGATAACAATTAAAGTTTGAACTGTCATTTTTACTAAATTTTATGTATTAAAGAGATTTGTCTCCCAAAGTGAGAGATTTTTCTCATAGAATTTGTGATAATACCTAATGTAATAAAATTAGAGAAAATTAAGAACGGATGAGACTGAAATTGAAGTGAATGGATCTACTCCATCTCTATCTTTCGTCGAACTTTAAATAAAGTTCTTTGGCGGATCAAACTTAAACCCTGTTCCCCACTTTTCACATTACGACAAGCCTTGAAACATCAAATGAAAATCAATTGATGTAGTTTTCTAACTCTTTTGTTATCTTGTTAGTGTGCGTAGTCTCATTATTCGAAACTGAAGTTAATATGCTTTTTGGGTAGTGGGGGGGGTCTGAGGAGGTGTATAGAGTGAAACTATTACCACAGTTTCTTCTTATTCTACATATTTTTTTTTTAAAAAAAAGTGGATCATTCTTAAAGTGCTTGTTTTATTTCTCTTTTTCTGCCTGTTATGTCTCCCCACTCACAAGCTATCAAAGATGATATGCGAGCAAGGGTTTGATTTATAGTTTTATGTGATTTCGATTGATTGAGTACGAGCAATTTTTGGGATCAAAGGAAAATGTGAATATAGTTTAGGTTTGAGGTTTCTAATGTGTATCCTTTTCTCAAATGTTTTTCCTTTTGATTTGTATGATTCTATATAAAACTAATGACATTTTGATATATTATATGCATACAATAGTGCAGCTTTAAATTTTATATGATTTTTTAAAAAAATTACTCTAAAATCATGTGGCTTTTTTAAAGATTGTAAAATAAAATTCAAAACCGCATCATTTCATAATTATAAAATATTAAAATATCACTTGTGTAGAATTTAGGAAACAAATTTTGAGAAGTCAAGTTACTATAGAGAGCATTAGAAAGTAATTTTTATCTTATACTGAAACATATTTGCATCCTTACCAAATTCCATCATACTAGTGCTTTTGAGCAATAATGATTTCATGCTTCAGAGTGGAAACTTGGTCACTACATAAATGAAAAATGCATATATCGAATGACATGTTAATATCCATTTTAAATGTTACAATTTTGCAAGTTATCCACTAGATGCTAGAAAAATAATATTTTTAAATGACAATAATTAAGTATGGTCTAATGTTTAAAAAAAATTTAGAGTCTACAATAGCCAATTATCTTGGATTTAAAATTACAACTTTGCCGAGGAGTCCAATGGCATCCCATTTACCTCTAGCCTGTGTGGGGGTGTCGCCGTGTGTTTGTGTCGATATGTGTGTTGCACATTTGATCCCTATCCCCAAAAAAAAAAAGATCAAAAATCGTAAGCAATTGTGAATAAAAATAATTTTTCCGCACAATAAAATCCTATCTCTCTTACTTGATAACCAGGATAAGAATATTCTGATAAATTGATAATTTACTAGAATGAGAAAATTTTGATAATGTAAAGTTATTATTTAATTCTCATTTTCCAACTTCTGTTTTTTTTTCATCTAACAAAATATTTTGAGATAATGTTTGGTATACTATCAATTTAACTCTACTTTCTTAAACATCACTAGATGTTTGTATTTGATATTCACACATATTAGAATGACTGTGATCAAACATTAGGTGGCAATTGTCAAAAAAAAAAAAAGGTGGGAATAAACTCCTATGAAAATCTTATATCACCTTTTTTTTTCTAGATGACTTGCCTTTTATAAGATAACACCCATATAACTTTTATGATCAGGCATTATTTAACTCATTATGAAGGTATTTTTTAAAAAAGGAAATTCTCAACATCTTAATATCTTTTTGAAAAGAATTGACAAATTATTGGACCAAACACACACACACACACCTAACAACTTTTTATATCTTGGAATCCTTGTAAGATCAAGGATAGCATGAAAATTATAGAGAATCACGTTCAAGTCCCAAAATTTTAATTTATTAACAGTGATACCCCCAAAATTTTTTTGATGAGATTAGTTGTATATAATGATTAATATCAGAATATGGGAGTCTCAAGTCTCAACTACATATTATGAAATTTAACTACCATAATTCTTAATTTTTAAGTTATCAGATGTAATTTCTGCATTTTAATTAAGTGAATTAATAATTATAACTTATTTTTTGTTAATAATCTTTTCGAAACTTAACTATCTATTAAATAAAAATTTCTGGATCTAACTATCTTTCTACATGAAAACTAGGCCAAACGCATTCAAAGCCAGGGAAGACAATGGCACCGGCCAGGCCGCCACAATCTCCCATGCATGAAGACCTCCACCGAAATTTGATACCCTAAGGCTATGTTTGGTTTGATGGAGGGGAAAGGAAGGGGATGGATAGGAGGGAATGGAAAGGGATGGAAGGGTATAAAGTTACCTTGTTTGGTTTAGTTAAAGGGGAAGGAAGGGGAATGA
>JANTPZ010153784.1:0-16278 GCA_025593235.1 Vachellia pachyceras | reverse complement strand
CTTACTTTTTTACCTCGAAATCTGTAAAAGCTATAACTTCCCAAACATAAATCACATTTCAAAACCTAGGTTTTACCTCGGAATCTGTGAAACCTAGATTTCAAACCTAACATTCAAACCAGCCCTAAACCAATCATTCCGTGATGAGTTAGGTTGACTAAAACGAGATACATTTATATGTGGATCTTTTAAACAAGCACTTGCCTAGCCAGCACACATGGTGGGCTAACCCACCGCAAACACACTTTTTTAATTTTTAAAAAATTAAAATTGATTTATAAAAAATGTGTGGATAACTCTTAATTATAATGTAAACCTAATTAATATTAGATGTTTATTGATTATTTATTTAGTTTATATTTACTTTGAATTTGATCTTGTAAAACGAGTTACCACCTTTAGTGTGGGGTTTACAACCTATTTATAAGCGGTCGCTTTTATTCTATTTATATTACATAATAGAGATAATATTTTAATTTTATTTAGTCTTATAAATAAAATCATAGGAGTGGTCACAAATTTATTTGTACCATTTAATAATAGTATTTTAAAAAATTTACACATTTATGATCTTTAACTTATTTTAATCAATGTTTTTTATTTACATTATTTTATTAGTTGTATCTTCTATATAAGATTTTCCTCTATCTCAAACCGTTTTCAATGAAAATAATAGCTCAAATTCTGAGATGGATGGCACATATAAAATCTTAAAAATTACGAAATTAAACATTAAATATTTATTTTGTAAGAAGATAAGGAGAGAAAGTAGTTAATAATGATATTTGTGTCATGCATGCGTGTCAAAAATAATAATGATAATTATCAACAAAATAATATTTTCTGATTTTCTCCCCAAACACTTCTTTGGTTTCATGATATATATATATATATATATCTTCTAAGATTTGACGTATAGATTAAGAAATCTAATTAATATGCTATTTTTTTACATTTGTTAATTTCCCCGTAATTTAATTTATAATCAATTGGCCCAACATAGTGTAGTAGTGCTTTTACAATTTACGAGGTAAATATGTGAAGAAGATTATCTCATTTTACAAAAAATCTGTTGAACGCATATTTAATTTTTTCAAACACGTGCCAAACAAGCCAAACATAAAACAATGAGTGTACCAATTCAATAAATGTAGCATAACTAGAAATAGAAGTACAATTAAAAAATGAAATATGAAACAAAATATTTTAAAATAGAGAGAGTACTAAAAAAAGATTATATATTTTGAAATAGAGAGAAGGCTGTTTGTTGAATGAGAATGTAAAAATGAGGTTCATGTGGAAAAAGAGGGAAGCCGTGTGTCGCTTCATCACAGTGACATTTTAGTGCCTGTTTGAGAAGTCATTTTCTCAAACGGTACACGTAAGTCGAGACAAAACCATCTTGAAATCTGTAAAAACCATCTCGAAATTCATAAAAACCATCTTGAAATCCGTAAAACCATCTCGGAATTCCCAAAATGCCTCAAAATCTGTAAAATTCATTTTCTCAACGGAGTTCCCAAACAAGCAATCATTCATGGATAACGACAATTGCTCTGAATAATGAATATCGGCAAAAAAAAAAAAGAGGTCTTTAATGGGGGGTTTTTAACCATGGTCATGTTTTAAATATTTCATTTATAATATATATATTTCTATCTATTTATTTATGTTTATATACAAAGGTAAAAGCAAATGTAGTTGGGAAAATAGGCATGTTTTGGTTAAATTAATTATCAAATTAAATCAAAATATAAATACAAAAAATAAATATTATGATGTTAAAATAATAAAATATTTTTAATATTAAATTAAAATATTAATTATATATAATTCAAAAACATTTTTATACGAATTTGATATTGATGTGTTATTATTATACTATTTAGTTGAGAAATTTATAGTCAAGTCCTAAATAGGAGAATTAATGAACTAAAGGTTATAAAGATTCACAAAATTACCCTAAGGTTCTAGGAGTAGCTGCTGAGATTATTAATAAAAGCTTGTAAGGTTGTTAATAACAATCTCAACAGATACTCATGTGACATTATAGTAATTTTGTGAATATTTAAGACATTTTATTCATTATTTCTCCTACTTAGGATCTGATTGTAAATTTCTCTATTTAATTTAGTTAATGTATTATTGAAAAGATGTAGCCAAAGCCAAAGACATAAAGATAAGACCTAATTAGAATTATGTATATAAAATATGGGAAAGGGACAGAATTAGCAAATGATTGGTTTTTAATTATATTTTAATAAATTAGAAGGATAATTATGATGAGGCTGGCTTCGATAATAACGACAGCCGATCAAATCACATTTATGTAGACATGCAAGGGAGACAAATATACAGCGAAGCTTTTTTTAAAAAAAAAATTGTAACTAACATTTTAAGTATTATAATTAAAATTCATAAATTTATGGGGTCCCTAAGGCTGCACAACGAACAAAAAGCGTCTTGTTTGTCATAATTTTTGCGGGCATGAGAATTGCCAATTGATTAACTGGATTACAAAGGGCTTATTGGCATCATTTTCTGATTTTCTTTTTACTATAAGAAATTTTGAAATTGATTTAATTATAGAAAAATTTATAATCAGGTCCCAAATAGAAAAATTAATGAATAAATAATCCAAAAAATTGGTAAAATTAGTATTAGGTCTCAGCAGTAGTTGATCTGATTGTTATTGACGGCTGGTAAGGTTGTTAATGACAATCGGACCAGCTACTGCTGGAACCTGATAATAATTTTACCAATCTTTAGGATATTTTACTCATTAATTTTTAAATCGATAATATCACTAGAGAAATCAAGCAAAGATGTTCCATGTAACGGTGCTTGATTAAGACTTGTCAATCGACGTTCATCATCAACCTAATGTCCTCAATAATGTTTTTATAAGAATGATTGTTGTCGCATCGTCTGGTCACCAAATTTACAACTTCCAAACAGTCAGTATGTAGTTCGTTGACAATCGGGTCAGCTACTGCTGGAACCTAATAATAATTTTACCAATTTTTGAGATCTTTTATTCATTAATTTTTAAATCGCTAATATCGCTAGAGAAATCAAGCAAAGGAAGATATTCCATACAACGGTGCTTAATTAAGACTTGCCAATCTACGTTTATCATCAACCTAATGTCCTCAATAATGTTTTTATAAGAACGGTTGTTGTCGCATCCTCATGTCACCAATTTAACAACTTCCAAATAGTCAGTATGTAGCTCGATCTTCCTAAACCTTCTACTCTAACATAGGTTGAGTTCGTTGATGGTCACCATCATCTCTACAATAGCCGGAGGTACATTTGAAAGTTTACAGTTAAATCCTAATATTCAATTACCATGTGTGAAAAAAAGGTCACTCTCCACCAACTTCTTGTTTATGCCTGTTCAAAATAAGCTATCACCAGCATTAATGTTTTTAACAGACTTGTAAGGATTGAAAAGTTTTGTGCACTGAGACATCCAAATATCACAAACGGAGTATGCCATGAGATCTTCCTTCAAAAGTTTTATGATCATTTAAGTAGGTTCATAGCAAGTAAATTGACTTCTGCTCGGGAGATTAAAGAAGCAGATGGCATACAAGCTTCTAAACTCACAAATGACTCATTGCGTGAATTTGATTTGGTCCTTAAATTTTAGGTAAAAGAATAACTCCATTGGATTTATTTTATTTCTGCTTGAGACAGATCAAATCTTATGAATCCTTTTTTATATTTGGAACAGCTTTGATTCCTATAATTTTTGTACTTGAGCATGCTTTTTTAACACAATAACAAACAGGTTCATTATTATGAGGAACTAACTCCTTTCATTGGACATAAAATCTGATAATGATAGACTCTTTACAAAGGCTCTTTTCAAATGAGACTTTTACTACTAAAAGGGATCTATCATATGTTCGAATTGTATTTGATTATAAAAATCTCATTTATAATAAACCTGTTTGAAAACGTGATAGAGAAGTACTTTTACGTAAGTCAAAATACTTTTATTTAAAATCACTGTTAAACGGACGTTTAATTTTTGAAAGTTGTTTTAAAGAAGCCAATGTAATTTAACGTCATGAATACCGCAATGGTAGATCTGGCGGCAGGGTACGATGGGATGATCAAATGGGAGATGAAGGGGGTGCCACGTGTCAGACAAAGGCTCTTAGGTGTAAGGCTATTCCCAAGCCACCAAATCACATCTTTCTTTGCGCCAACTGCAAGCAATTCCCTCTTTTTCCTCAACCTCCTTCTCTCCTACCTACTCAAATTGATCTTTGGACCCCACAATTACTTCACTTTTTTTAAAATACTTTTCAGGTAAACACGTGTAAATTTAAAAATAAAAATGTTGTTTTATTATTTTCAGCTCAAGATAATAACTCAATTAAAAAAATATGAAATCTAAATTGTTTAATTTCTGTGATTGCATGATTTAAATTAACACTAATAATCAATATGTGGCTTTCCAATTGCCTTTATTACTCATAATTAATTATTATTATTATTAATCATCATTATTATGGAATCACATACATTCGAGTTGGATGAAGAGAAAGTAGAGGGATAGACAGTGGAAGAGAGAAAAAGATAAAAACTTTTTGTTCTTCTAATCATGTTTAGAACTTTAGATGGATGAAGAATCAAAGGGTAAAGAATATTGGATTATTTTGGGATAATGTTCTACGAACATGCTTACACGAGTAGAGACAGAACTCATCTCACATACTTATTTTATATACAGTAAATCACATTAGGATATTAGCTTCAACTGCTAATCCAAACAAACACAATATATACTTAGAAAACAAGTGATGAGTTGGATCTCATGAGCTTATCATGATCAAAGCATGCCTTAAAACTCAAAATACCTATAGAGGTATTTACAGATTGTATACCAACAAAATTCTTCCATCCCCAGCCAATGTCAAATGAGAAAAGAAAACACGAGTTGGTACTCAATTTGAGCACTTCAAGCAATTACTTTTACCCTGTGCAAAACAAAACTACTCTCCCGTATGCATATTAGAAAGCAAATCCCCCCAATTTTCTCTCAATGTAGGTGTAGGGTCTATGATTGCAGTACCATATGGTAATTTACTTGTTTGGAAATGTTTATTTACTCCCTAAAAGCACGTTCATCAGTGTTTTTTTCGTGAAATGAGATAATCTCCTCCACATATTTACCTCGACTTACGTAAAAGCACTTCTCTACCGCTTTTTCAAGCGGACACAATAAAGCATTTGATGATTGTCTCTAGAGAGAAGAGACAGAACCCATGACATGCATTCAGGAAGCACCGGGTCTCAAGTCCACATGGAGCTGAGTCATGATCCATTTTATTAATAGTTTTTGCCACTTGATAACTCAGTGCTGACTTATAACAGAGATAAAATAATAAATGATAGAAAATTATGAACTAATTTTCAGATCAGTCAAAACTTCAGGAATTGTGTTATAATGGGTCAAATTTACAGGTGGAATTATACTCCTATAATAGTATTTATAAATCATTTCCATCATATTTCACACAAAGCAAAGAAAACCTTAGATCTCACTAAACTTTGCATTGAAGTGTGAGTTTGAGAATTTGTTGGGAAATGATTTCACATAAGTTGAGGCAAGTATATGAGAGGAGTTTTATCTCAACTTGAGCAAACGTGATTCCAACGGAGATTCCATACATGCAAGAAATCATACAACTTCCTAACTTTATCTCTATTTATTATTCACTGCAATTTATGAGAGCAAAGATAAAGTATAATAGATGAAGGATAAAATTATACATTCGCATAATAAATTTAACAAATGACTTATGGATGGAATAACTCTTTCTAAACTATAAATAGGACAAAAGAAATATAAGTGAGTGAAAATTTCAGAGGATAAAAGATTAATTTTCTCCCATGAATATTAACCCCAACAAAGTGACGGGCTTTCCATAGATAGACAACATAATGGCACGTAGCTCAGTTGGATAACCTCAAAAGAAGACAATTTTGATAAGCACGTACGTGAGTGCGATTTGATACAAAGTCATGAAGCGTTCAGAGCATAGAATTTGAAGATTCAGATTGATGAATAAGAGAGATCTCATATAGACCAAATGGATTAAAACGCAGGCCTCCCATTTTGGGTACTGTTCATCATGGTGATATGATCTTCCTGGGAGAAGATTGTACTTAACCCCATGAACCTCAAAGATCTTCTTCAGCTCCAGCAGAAGCTCAGTGATCCGATTGTTCCTCTCCCCATAGTTCTGATGGTTGGTTGTGTGTTGAACACACAGACACAGCTTCAGCTTATCCACATTCTCTATCTATTTCGCTACCACTGCGTGCTTTGGATTCCAATACTTCGGCTTGCTCTCAATGTATCTGTATGTATGTGCATATATTATATTAGTCATATACAGGACTGTTTTTCCTTAACCTTCTCAAATTATAGTCAACCGTTCGGTCTTACATTAAGGACCAGTCTTGTGGCGTGTATGCAGGGACATGGAAAGAGGGACGAAGAGAGACATAGTCTTACGTTTGAATTGCCTTCTTGAGTGAGATGATGGTCTCCATGGGGGTTGAAACGTCGACAACGAAATCAATGGAATCCCACATCTCTGGACTCCTATAGAAGTTGCTTATTGGCTTGTTCAGCAGAACTGCGTTGGGGTAGATCTTCTCATTGTCGTATCGAAGAAACGCAGTTGTCAATATATTCATCTCTTCCACAATCATCTGTTGATGATGGTCAGTAGCAATATAATGCAAGAAGATTGTTAAAGTAACTGTTAATTTGAGACGAGGCAACGCGGTAGAAAAGTACTTTTACACAAGCCGACCGAGGCAAATATATGAATGAGATTATCTCGTTTTGCGAAAAAATACTGTTGAACGTGCTTTTGGGTATAAATTAAGTGTTGCCAAACTAGCATTTTCGAACTTGAGAATTACGGGCTTGGGGTGTCTAATGGGCCTCCTTCTAATGTGTTTTTGTAATGCCCCTGACTTCTCAATTGTCTCCCCGATATTAGATTCGACATATATAAAATATGATGCAATTTCGAATCTTTTTTGTTTTTACCATTTTTCTAAGAAAAATGCTCTAAAATTGTGAGGTTTCCATTATTTTATTTGAAAAATCATAAAAAAAATATTCAAACTCACAATTCCATTATTATAAGATATCAAAATAACACTAAGTATTTTATGTAGAATCAAACGATGAAGAAAACAATGGAAAAGTCAGAAGCATTATTGCAGAGTATGAGGGTTTTAGAGAGGAGGGGTGAAATTTTTATGAGTTGAATTTAAAAATGTAAAGAAAAGGGTTTATAAAATTTTAATAAAAATAAGGTGTAAGATTAAAGAGTAAAAAAAAAATCAATTAAAAACTTTTAATCTCACTTATTTATTTTTTTAAAAAAATCAACTCAAAATTTTTTTACCTCCACCCACTTCGCCAGCTCGCCCCTCATACCAAACAGATCCTGATCGATGGAGGCATATATATCAGAGATGTCAAACCCTGGGAATTACTTACGTGAACGTCATCGATGACACAGCGATCTCCGATGTCGAAGGGGTGCATGATGAAGACGAAGATGATGGCTTCCAACCCAGTCTTGCAGGTACCTTGGAAGGCAAAACCAACCAGAACTATATATTTGCGTCATGAAGAAAAGTACAACCTTGAGGGTAGCCAGCAGCTCGATCACCAAAAGGAGCACTATGATTATCATCACTATCACTATTGAGCTTGCTAGCTTGTGAAGCTGTTGCACTGCTGTCTTCGTATCATTCAGAGACTGTGCTAGAACCTTTCTCTCATAATAAGCTCGAATCTGATTATATTTATATCCACGCAAATTCATCCGCGTGGGAAAGCTGTGGAGAGGTAGTTTTATAGTTTACAATGTAAATATATGAAGGAGATTATCTTGATTTACAGAAAAATATTGTTGAACATACATTTGGATTCGAAACGCTATCCCAAACAGGCACAATATATTAACTATACCATATTGCAGAAAGATATATGACACACTACCTTTAGAATTGGCTTTGTTTATACTAATTAACAAAACTAATCAACTAATATATTACCATATTTCTCCAAATCAATACATCTAGCTTATAAATTTTGATGTACAATTTAATGATATCTAAATTGATACATAATCTAATGATAGAAATGAGTATTTTAAAATACATGTTATAATTAAGTAATTTATTTAGCTATTTTAATCTTCTTAAAAAAGTTAGATAACTCTTATATTAAGGATAATGCATCTGTACGTTGATTACAGCCAATTTGTAGTAAAAACTTACAACCCAATTTCTAAACGAAGACCTGGAGATCTTCCCGGTTTCGAGGGCACCTTCGAAGAGTGGGAATATAGTATGAACCTCAACTCTCTTCAAAAATCTTGTCAGATCCTCCTCTTCAATATACCTTCAATCAAATTTATGAATCTAGTGTGTCAATCAATTACTGTGATTAAGTTCGGATTAACTTTTTAAAAATGATTTTACATAATTTAAAGTATGTGAGATGGAAGTTTTATCTCGATTTAGGTGAAAGTATCTTTAAAATTCATTTTCAATAATGAGTACTGACTTGCTCCATCTGAGTATGTAAAAACCATGGCGGTGAAATTTTCGAAGAAAAAAAATGTAAAAATGATTTTAAAGAATATATTTATGATAATAGCTTCTAAAAACGTGAAAAAAGAAAAGCTTTTGAAGAATCATAGTTTTAACCTCAAACCATAATTTTCTTGCTAAAATATATTATGAAAAAAAAGGAATGTTTGCCTACTACTTTTAATAAAATCTTAGTTTTGGATCATAAAAGAGATGTCAAAAACACTAAATTCTGACGTGGCACACAGTGTTATTGTGGCGGTGGTGGTGGGGCCCAGATAATGGACCATCTAGACTTAGTATGCATGTGTATATATATGTCATTAATCAGCATTAATGACAGAACAATCTCATGGATTAAAAAGTTCTTATCATGATATAATATATAATACACTAACTCTGCAGCTATGATAAGATGCATCATTGCTTGAGATGATTGTATGTTAAAGTTCATTTGAATCTAAATGAAAAAGAAGCTCTGATTTTTAATTCTTCCCCATGCGCAAAAGCTATATCAAAATTACCTAGCCAATTAGTTTTTTAAAACTGTGTGTATCCGTCTAATTATGCCCTAATTATCACGTGAACGACTATGTACTTTTTCATGCATGCGTCCAACAAAAGCCAGGTATCTACTTATTAAGCATCATCAAATTTTTTTGGGAAACACTTAACTTTCATCTAAAAGTAGGTTCAACCGTATTTTTTTGTAAAATGAGACAATCTCTTCCATATATTTACATCAGCTTGCGTAAAAGTACTTCTCTTCTTTCACACGGACCATAAATCTAATGAATAATTAACTTAATAACAATACACACTTACTTGGCACCAGGTTTAGCGACGTTCTTGAAGATCCTCTGTGCACAATTCCTAGCTTCCCACTCACTACAGATCTCCCACTCCGCGTTCCCGAAGTCATCGACTGTCCCGGAAAACGTCGACAACCCCGACGACCTCACGTAGTTGACCAGCCTCTTAACGCTCCACGCCGACGCCGTGCTTTCCAAGCTCAGTTCTCTAAGCTTCTCCATATCTATCTTCATTCCTCGACCCAAACTTCTTGGACTTGTACAAATTCTTCGTCTCCTTCATCGCCTTGTTCCTTCCCTTCCAGTTCGCCGGCATGGACTTGGACCCCATCAGACTATGATGCGATGGTTTCGTTTCCTCGTTCTCCTCCAACGGAGGCCCCGAGAGAGTGTCCAGTATGTAGTGATGGAACACGCTCTCTTTCATTCTGTCGAAGTAGGTGGTTACGTGGAACGACGAGGCGAGCATTTTCACCAGCACGATCTTGACGAGCCAGATTACGGCTCCGATGAGGACGGCGACGAGGGCCTTAAACAGCTTGTTGAGGAACTTGTGGTTTTTTTCTCGATTTTGTCGAAGACGACCGTCCAGTAAGAGAATAAGATGAGGGCAAGCCATATGCAGTTTCTGATGCTTTTCCTGAGACCGTAGATGAAGTATAACACTTTCTCTCTGAGCATGAAGTTCCGTTCAACGATAAAGACGGAGACGGCCACGAGCCAGCCGTAGACTAAGCGTCCGCTGAAAGTGACCATCGCCATCAAGCACCATTTCCAAATCTCCAAACCCAACAAGTGCTTGGCTTTGATGGAAGGAATGGTGATGCAAGAGACCAAGCTGGTTAATATGATGAAGAACAAGACCCACTCCACCACGCGCTTCCATTGAATCTTCCTCCGACGACGCTTAGTTTTCTTGCGGGACTTGGAGCGGCCGCCCTCCTCGGCCTGGTCGTCGTCTTCATCATCATCGCTGTCTTCGTCGTCATCCCATTCGTCGTCGGTGGAAGAATAACGAGCAGGGTCTTGGGCTTCTTCGGGGACAGTGAAGTTGGTGGTGTAGAGGAGTGGGTGGTTGTGTTCTTGGATTCAAGATTTGGGTTTGGAGAAGCTGTAGCTGAGGCGATTAAGGGTTTTGACTCTGGAAGGGAGTTTGGGTTTGTTGGTGGTGATGCTGGCGGCGGCGGTGTCAATGTTGTGATGATTCTCCCCGGAAGGAGGGCTAGCGTTGAGGTGGTCGATGAAGAGGACGACCTGATCGGACTTTGGTTTATTATTCTCCATGGATATGAATCTGTGTGCAGAGGGGGGTTATGATTTGAGTGGATGATGATGAAGGTAGCTAGTGCTCAAATGGTGGACATAATAGATGGAAGTGCAGTGCATGCAGTAGTATTTGAAGAGACTGAAGCATCGGAACAGGTGATCAGTGATGAGCCCTCCACAATCTATTGGATCTGTACAATCTTTTTAACTAACAGTTTTTAATAAAAAATTATTATTTAAAAATATGATACTTAAAATTTAAGAGATTAATTCAATTTAGATTTTATACTTATTAAAATAATTTTTTATAAAAAATCATATTTAGAATGTTCAAATCTAGTAAGTTGAGAAAATTGTATCATTCTAATGAGCACCCTAACTGGTATCCTCATGATCTTAAGTTTGGATGCTCATAGAAGGGGCAATTTTTCTTATTTATGTGCTGTAGTGTTAATTTTGATTCATACAACTTCTTCTTTATAATTTTGATCTTGTTAAAATTCATTTTCTGAATATGATTTATCTCACTTCAAATTATTCTTTATAGTTTTAAATAAAGCAAACAAAAATAACAATGAAAACGCGTTAGCTTCATGTACTTTGTTATAAATACATTATAAGGATGGATGTCTATAGATTCTTGATTCCCTAAACAATAAGTACTATACATAAATTGTTGTTCAGAAACTAAAGAGGTATTCAATGTACAAAGTATCATAATGTATGTACAAAGAGTCACAATGTATATCCATCCATCTTGATTGTACTATTTATTGCTCATGGCTCTTGAAGGTCACTCTTAGAGGCCTATAAATAGGGCTTTGTACATGACATACTACACACATCCAAAAAGTGAATAGAATTCCTCTCAAACTCTCTCATTCTTCTCAAAGTTTCTTTTTTCTTATCTAGTTACTTTTAATTACAACACGTTATCAGCACGATTGTTTTGCTGAAGGTATGCTTCTCTTAAAGTTACCTTAGCAATTTCTTCTACTTTCTTTTATCATATCTTTTCCAACCAATCTGGGATAATCTGAGCCACAATATGAACTTATGATAATTCTTTTACCAATTGTTTTAAATATTGGGTTTTGTGGCTAGGATTTGAGATTGTTAGTACTTGTCATTTTAATCTTTTTTAAAAGTTTTATACATTATGGATATTGTCATTTTAGTTTGAATCCATATATATATATATATATATATTAACTAAACTATATTATTCATTTTTGTAAATTCATTTTCTATAATTAATTTTAATTCTTATTACTGTTTTAGATTGGATAATGTCAAATCTTACAAAGTTAGAATTTGAAGCCCTTGACATATCTGGCAAAAATTATCTATCATGGATATTGGATGCTGAAATCCATTTGGATGCCAAGAGCCTTGGAAATGCTATTTTGCCAAAAAATGTTGCGTCTAATCAAGACAAGACAAAAGCAATGATATTCCTTCGTCATCATATTCACGAAGGGTTAAAAGCGGAATACTTAACGGTAAAAAATCCGTTGGAATTATGGAATGCCTTGAAAGAAAGGTTTGATCATCAGAAAATAGTGATATTGCCTAAGGCCCGATATGATTGGATGCATTTACGGTTTCAGGATTTTAAAACTGTAAGTGAGTATAACTCTGCAGTTTTTAAAATAAGTTCTCAATTAAAATTGTGTGGTGAGAAAATCACCGAAGAGGACTTGCTTGAGAAAACATTTTCAACTTTTCATGCATCCAATATGATTTTACAGCAACAATATCGTGAAAAAGGCTTTAAAAAATATTCTGAATTGATTTCATGCCTACTTGTTGCTGAACAAAACAATGAGTTGCTTATGAAAAATCATGAGATATGCCCTACACGATCGACTTCGATTCCTGAAATAAATGCAGCAATGCATAAAAATTATGGTAGAGGGCGTAGCCGTGACCGTGGTCGCGGCAGATGGCACAAAAATTCTCATTATCGAGGTGGTTGTAACATTAATAATGACAACCAAAAGAAAAGAAATAATGAGAAAGGGCACAAGAATGATTTCAATACCACAAAAGCCCCTGAAAATAAATGTCATAGATGTGGTATGAAAGGGAATTGGGCACGAGCATGTCGTACATCTGCTCACTTGGTGAAACTTTATCAAGCATCACTCAAAAAGAGTGGCAATAATGCAGAAGCAAATCTGATGTATCAAGATAATAATATCGAGACAAATTGTGCACTTAAATATGATGATCTTGCATGCCTTGATGGACTAGAAGACATTAAGAGTCTTGATGGAATGACGCATTTGGATGTGCAAGATTTCTTTAATAATAATTAATATTATACTTGTATTTATGTTTTTAAATTGCATTTATATTTCATGTCTATTTTGTTTCTTTTGGAACTTTTCTTATAATGTAATTCTGTTTCTTTAATGAAGAATATGGATAATTCTCATCATATAGTTGAAGATATATGTCTGGTAGATAGTGCTACGACACATACGATATTGAAAAGCAGAAAACATTTTTCTCATATAATGATGAGAGATGCAAATATAAATACTATAGCAGGTAATACAACAATTATTGAAGGCTCTGGAAGAGCTACAATTGTATTACCCAAAGGAACAAAGCTCGTTATAAATGATGCATTATTTTCTACTAAGTCTCAAAGAAATTTGTTAAGCTTTAAAGATATCCGATACAATGGGTATCATATTGAGACAATTAATGATGGGAATGATGAATATTTGTATATTACAAATATTAAATCAGGAAAGAAATGCATCTTAGAAAAATTATCAATACTATCTTCTGGTTTGTACTATACAACTATTAGTACAATTGAGAGAAATATTATAATAAATCAGAAAGATGTTGATAAAGATATATTTACAGTTTGGCATGATCGGTTGGGCCATCCTGGATCATCTATGATGAAAAGAATAATTGAGAATTCACATGGGCATCTATTAAAGAATCAATTGATTCTCAAATTTAAAGATTTTACTTGTGCCGCATGTTCTCAAGGCAAGTTGATTATGAGGCCATCAATTACCAAAGTTGATATTGAATCACCTAAATTTCTTGAACGTATCCATTGTGATATTTGTGGGCCTATTCATCCACCATGTTGACCATTTCAATACTTTATGGTTTTAATAGATGCATCAACAAGATGGTTACATGTGTGCTTACTATCAACTCGAAATCTAGCCTTTCCTAGATTACTTGCTCAAATAATTCAATTAAAGGCACAATTTCCCGACCATGCAATAAAGTCTATTCGTCTTGATAATGCTACTGAGTTTTCATCTCAAGCATTTAATGATTATTGCATGGCAACTGGGATAGTGATAGAAAAGTCTGTTGCTTATGTTCATACTCAAAATGGTTTAACATAATCTTTGATTAAACGCCTCCAGTTAATTACTAGACCAATGCTTATGCGAAGTAACTTACCCCAGTCAGCATGGGGATATGCAATTTTGCATGCTGCAGCACTTATTCGCATAGGGCCTACAAGCTATCATATGATATCTCCTTTACAATTGGTTTCTGGTCAAGAACCAAATATTTCCCATCTCAAAATTTTTGGTTGTGCTGTGTATGTTCCCATTACTCCACCACAACACATAAACATGGGTCCTCAAAGGAGATTGGGAATTTATGTAGGCTTTGAATTTCGTTCAATAATTAAGTATATTGAACCATTAACTGGAGATTCATTTACGGAACGTTATGCTGATTGTCATTTTGATGAGACACTATTCTCACCATTAGGGGGAAAACAGAAGCATCTGGATAAAGATAAAGATAAGGAAAAACAAATTACATGGAACACCTTATCACTTGCTCACTTAGATCCTCGAACAAAACAATGTGAGCAAGAAGTTCAGAAAATAATTCATTTGCAAAATCTTGCAATGAAAATGCCAGATGCATTTACTGATTCAAAAAGGATAAATAAGTCTCATATTCCAGCTGAGAATGCTCCTGCTAGAATTGATGTCCAAACAGGACTAGTGGTTAGTGCAAAGGAAACTATATCACATTTAAAGCGTGGTAGACCACCTGGTTCCAAAGATAAAAATCCTCAAAAGAGGAAAGGGGCAAATAATAATGATGGTCAGTATAAGGAGACTACCATTAATAAATCCATTATAGAGACCTGTGACATAAATAATCAAATGACCCCTGAAGAGGTTCAGGTACCTGATAATGATGATGAGATCTCTATAAATTATGTCAGCAGGAGCAATATATGGAACCGAAAAGATGTTGTCGTCGACGATACATTTTCATGCAATATTGCTATTGAAATAATAAATGAGGATCTTGAACCTAAATCTGTCGAAGAATGTCGACATAGAAAAAATTGGCCAAAATGGAAAGAAGCAATTCAATCAGAATTGAATTCATTATCTAAACGTCAAGTTTTTGGACCTGTTGTCTAAATACCTACAGGAGTAAAGCTTGTAGGGTATAGATGGGTTTTTATGTGAAAAAGAAATGAAAAAAATGAAGTCGTGAGGTATAAAGCATGACTCGTAGCACAAGGTTTTTCACAAAAATCAGGAATAGATTATGAGGAGACATATTCTCCTGTAATGGATACAACTACTTTCAAATATTTAATCAGTCTAGTAGTGCATCAAAAACTTGACATGCATTTTATGGATGTTGTTACAGCATACCTGTATGGATCATTGGATAGTGAAATTTATATGAAAATTCCTGAAGGCTTCAAATTGCCAAAAGGCTGTGATGATTCACGTGAAAATTATGCAATACGTATGCAAAAGTTCCTGTATGGGTTGAAACAGTCCGGACGAATGTAGTATAATCATCTCAGTGACTATTTGATCAAAGAAGGATATCAAAACGATTCCTTATGCCCTTGTATCTTTATTAAAAGAGATGGATCGGAGTTTGTCATAATTGTTGTTTATGTTGATGATTTGAATATTATTGACACTCATAAAGAGCTTTAAAAAGCGATTGATTGTTTGAAGAAAGAATTTGAGATAAAAAATCTCGGAAAGACAAAATTTTGTCTTGGTTTACAAATTGAGCATTTAACTAATGGCATATTTCTTCATCAATCAAATTATATTAATAAAATTTTAAAACAATTTTATATGGATAAAGCTCATCCATTGACTACACCAATGGTTGTAAGATCACTTGATATAGAAAAAGATCCTTTCCGCTCTCGAGGAAAGAAAGAATAACTACTTGGTCCAGAAGTACCATATTTAGTGCCATAGGTGCACTGATGTATCTTGCTAATTCAACTCGACCTGATATTGTATTTGCTATTAATTTGTTAGCAAGATTTAGTTCTTCCCCAACTAGAAGGCATTGGAATGGAGTTAAGCATATACTCCGATATCTTCGAGGGACAGCAAATATGGGATTATTTTATTCCAATGAATCTGAGTCATATTTGATCGGTTATGCAGATGCATGATTCTTATCAGATCCACACAAAGCTATATCTCAAACTGGATATTTATTTACATATGGAGGTACAGCTATATCTTGGCGATCAACAAAGCAATCTTTA